>JASCZW010006950.1:0-78089 GCA_034211315.2 Aedes japonicus | reverse complement strand
TGCTATTCCAAAAACATATGCTGTAGTTGGATCAGTATTATATTGCAATATAATGGGTAAAGATATCAATAAAATATGGATTATCGATTTGAAATAAATGAGAGTTTAATTTTTGTAAGGAGAATATATTGGACACGGTGTTCGGTGTAGTCTTGACTGAGACATGATTAGATTCTCGGCTGTTCCAAGTTATGTTTTTGGAGATGGTTACGAAGTATTCTGCTGGGATCGGAACATAAACAATAGCAGGAAATCAATCGGCGGTGGTGTTCTCGTTTCAGTTAAATCCAGGCTGAAAGCAAGTGCAGTTGAAGATGATTCTTGGATCTCCGTGGAACAAGTTTGGGTAGCAATTCAGCTTGGAGGCCGCAAACTATTTCTCTGTGCGGTGTATATTCCTAAGGATCGAATTCGAGACTTGGAATTAATTGATTCACATTGTCAATCTGTCTTTGCCGGTTCGGATAGGGCTACCCTTAATGATGAAGTGGTTGTTTTGGGAGACTTAATCTAGCGGAAATTGCATGGACACCCACTGACAGTGGCTTCCTCCGTTCAGACCATAAGCGCTCTCTCTTTTCAGACAGGGGTAATTCTGGACAGATACAGTACCCGCAACTATATCCCAAGTTAATGACGTGGTGAATTAAAGCAATTGTTCTCTAGATCTCTGCTTTGTCAGCGACCTCTAGTTACGGATGTTCCCTCACCACCCTTCCCTTATAGTTGCCGTCGAAGATTTTGTTGCTCAGAGACTACGTTGACACTCCTGTTTCTGTATCATATGACTTCCGTAAAGCTCATATGAATAGTATGTAGGTGAGGTACTGTCAAGTTTAGATTGGCAGAGGATTCTCGATCCAACCAACGTTATCAAACCGCTCAAACTTTTTGCCACGTCTTGCGCTTGCGTCAATGACAGGCACGTCGTGAAAAAGGATCGTTCAGACTGAATCTGGGGTCCCTTGGATGACTTACGGTCTTCGAGCGCTAAGACGGATCAGAGGAGCTGCTCTCAGAAGACTCACGAAATACCGTACTTTCGCTTAAACGCCATTATAGCAGGCTCAACTACGAATACAAACGACTAAGTCGTGCTGCTTTTCAATCGCCATCTAGTGTGGACTCAACGGCGACTTGAATCACACCCGAAATCATTTTGGAACTATGTTAATCAGCAGCGCAAGGAAGTGGAGTTTACCGTCAACCATGGTTTTAATAGCGAAATCCGCTGGCATTGATCAGAAAATTGGCGATCTGTTCTCGGGCAAAATTTGCTAGTAGTGCTTGAAGACAGAGCGACTTCCCATTCATTTCACTACGAGATTTCATCGCTGCATCAATGTTCTCCATAGCAAATCAACATTCTTAGCCTAGTTGATGTGGATTTTGAATCGATCTCAAACGCTTGCATCAATTCTAAAAACATCTTCCGGCTACCGTCCAGATAGTGTTCCGTCCGTTTTTCTTAAACAGAAGATGGCCCATCTTCTCTGGATCCACGTCGTCAGATATTCCAGCTGTCTTTTTCTAGCGACATGCTTCCTATTTGCTAGAAAACGGTAGACATGTTTCCGGTATTTAAAAAAGGAAGCAAGCGGGACGTGAATAAATACAGGGAAATCACATAGTTAACCCCGTATCGAAGCTATTTGAACTCTGGTCGTAAGGAACTCTCTTTTTGCTCATTGTAAGCAGTTTTTGAGTGCCGATCAGCACGGCTTTTCAACTGGGCGTTCCACAACAACAACAAACCTACTGTGCCTACCGTCATACATCACTGATATTATGATTGCTCGATGCCAAACGATGCCAAACGACAAGCTGAACCACGATATTGCGATCGATAAACTTGACAGTCTAGGAGTTGGCGGTAATCTCTTAAGATGGTTTCGTTCATATCTTACAGGGCGTCAACTGACAGTTGCTTTAGGCGACATTCGATCAAGCAAGTTTTTGCGCCACGTCCGGGATACCACAGGGGCAGCCATTTGGGACCGTTAATATTTCTTCTTTACTTTAACGACGTTACATCTTGTTATCTGGAGGACCACGACGTTTACCCGGCGACTCCTGAACATTTTTCTGCGTATCTACTCAATAGCCAGCTGCCTTTTCCTTTCCTCCATAAACAGGTTGATGCTTTTGCTGATTGCTTTTACTCTATATCGATTGGTGGTCAAAATGATGGTGGGCTAAATGCTCAGTCATAAACTTATCACCAATTGTTTTCAACAACAATCTTCTTTGCACGATCATCGAATGAATGCAGTGCGTTAAAGACCTAGGTGTTCTGCTGGATTCTAAACTGATGTATTCGCATCATTTTTCATATGCTGTTGATAAAGCTTCAAGAACTCGTGGTTTTGTTTTCAATGTGGCGAAAAACTTCAGGGACATCCACTGCCTAAAATCAGCTCTTAGTTATGGTTCTCTCTGGCGATCTACACTGGAGTACTGTTCGGCAGTTTTGTAGCCTGGAACTATAATAATGGCGCCGAACGAATCGAGTTAAGATGAGTATAGTTTTAATTTTTTTGTCGCTGACTTTTGACTAAAATATTGTGTAATTGTTTTTTTGTAATGTTCTTTTTTTAAAACCAACATCATTGGGGCCTGAACATGGACTATAAATTAATAAATAAATAAATGAACAAATAGTAATGTGTTACTAACGACAGATGCAGACAAAGAATTAAAGGCTAAGGTTTTATCAAAAGAGTAGGACGCGGAGAGTCCCCTTAGGGAAGCGAATAGCCTTTAGACTAAAGAATATTTCTAGACAAAATCGTCAAATGGTCGAAAGTAACAATTGTAAACAATGACTTAAAACGTATATTTCCCTGGAAATGCCAGGTTACTAACATCTATATCCACTACCGACAGGAAGATAATAAATCCTTGTATCTGTTTATGATGCTATTTTATTTGTGGGAGCAAGCAGATCCCAGAAAAATACGCAAGAAGTCATTGTTTACAAATGTTACTATCGATACCTTATGACTATTTTGTCTAGGAATTCTTCTCTATATTAGCTAGCTTTGCTTTAACGTTTGCATTAAAAGAACCGATTTTTCATGCGGTTTATCTGAACCCGCACTGACAAAAACCCGGGAAAACTCTACCCGGGATGACAAAAACAGTTACGCAACTCCGTTTTGAAGTGTGCGCGTTCAATAAACAGCACCCTGCCGCGTCGATAACGGACATCGTGCGGCTCTTTTTGGACGTCGGATACGCCCGTTCCGGTATCTACAACATCTTGGCACTATTATACAACAATCAGAGCATCGAAAGAAGGCACGGTTCCAGGCGGCTGACGGATCATGGAAGCGACAAGATGCTCCCAAAGGGAAGGTGAAGAGGAAGACCGAGGGAAGAAAGTGGAACTACATCATTGCGTGCGCTTGGCCGGGAGGATTTAGTTCAGAACCGGCCAAACAGAGGAAAAGAACCTGGCGAACATGAACATACATGAAGTTCTCGCCGCGCAGGTGCAGTGGCTGACATGTGTCAGTGAGGAGGGGATATCAAAGCCGCTCTTCTTTCGCTCCGGGCTGGATCAGGAGACGGGGAAATTTATAGTACCAAATGCCACGCCGGAAGTTGCGTCGTTCATCAAGAAATACCATTAGGGCGAAGACGTGGTGACTGGCCTTCGGTCCCCCAGCTGCGTCCCATCTACGAATTCCTGGGCCGACCTGAAGCGTAAGATCTAATCCAACCAATTTTGTCGTGAAAATGAGGAGGAATTGATAAATAAAACGAAGAAAGAACTCAAAAACATGCCTACACGCATGTTTTCGTCCGCCATGGCGAGATGTTCCAGTTAACTGCCGGAAGGCCGACTTGCAAGGGCGTAGATTTTTTTGCAAGTAAGCCCAAATAATTTCCTTCCATGGGGGAATATATCAAAGCAATTATCTGTCTTCACGGATAAAAACAACCATACAATTACAATAAAATAATATAAAGCAATATTTTAAATTTGTTGCCGACCATGAATCTTATTGTACACGTATCAGGTAAATGAAAAATGAATATTGTCAATCACAACAGATCTACTATTCACCCAATGTGCTAGAATTTTCAACAAATGTGAAACAATAAAATCAATAGTAATTGACTCAAACTAGTTCGAGAAAAAACGATTTTTTCTATAGTTAAGATACATAACAACCCCCTGATTCTATTGTCGATGCCGCAAATTTTGCATTAGATTCTATTGTGGAAAATATAACTTTATTGTCATCTTATCGTCATGAACAATATAGTCAATTTTACTTACGATTGATTCTATCGGTATGGTTACAATACATTTGAATTGTAAATCCTATGAGATTTTTTTTTTACGGGTTAGCTTTGTACATTTTTATAATGCAAACGTTAGCATAAGAAGGAAGAGCTGTCGCGTACGTGATAGCAAGAATTCACTGTATGCTCGAATATACTGTGGCTTAATTGTAGAATTTAGGAAAACATAATAGAAGAGATGCTTCACTTACGATTGTACGGATTACAATGGGATTACTGTGTAAACATATATGGCAACACTGGACCTTACCTTACCAATCTGACTAGGGCCGGCGAGGCCTCTGCAGTACACAGAAGTTGTCTCCATTCTATTCGGTCCATGGCTGTCACTCGCCAGCCTCGCTGTCTGCTGAGGATCCACAGGTCGCCTTCTATTTGATCGATCCACCTTGCTCGTTGCGCACCTCTTCTTCTTGTACCTGTTGGTTCGTTTTCGAGACCCATTTTCACAGGGCTGTCGTCCGACATTCTTACGACATGCCCAGCCCATCGAAGTCGACCGATTTTTGCGATGTGTACGATGGGAGGTTCTCCCAGCAACTAGTGCAATTCGTGGTTCATTTTGTTTCTCTGCTGGTGTCGTTATCGGCGGTCACCAATGAGCCCAGATACACGAATTCGTCTACTACCTCGATTTCATCACCGTCGATCTCGGCACTCGTGCTAGGAGGCTAACATTGTCTTCTCGTGAGCCTCTTCCCTTCATGTATTTTGTTTTCAACGCATTAATCACGAAGCCCAATCCTACGAGCTTCAGCCTGAAGTCTCATGTACGTTTCCGCCATCGTCTCAAAGTTACGACGTTGATCGTCAGCGAAGCCAAATAGTTGGACAGACTTCCTCAAGATCGTGCCACTCGTGTCTATCCCAGCTCTTCGAATCACACCCTCCAGTGCAATGGTTAACAACAAACACGGCAAACCATCACCTTGCCATAACACTGGAGTGGCAACACTGGAGCGACCCCCGTATCATAGCAATCATAAATTTATAAGAGATCATCTCTCTCTGAGCTGGCACACAGTTAAGATTATTTTGTAATTTTCAATTTATTTTCATGCACATAAAAGAGCATGCAAATAATTTCAAAATCACATGAAGCTTGAAATTTACACGACTTGAAAATCACATGCTGTAATATTTGCTCGGTTGAATTTTACATGACCTACAGTTGCTCGCATCGTTGATTATTACATCCATATGTATTATTCACGTGAGAGCGGAAGAGATAAAAAGAGAGAGAGAGAGATTATTCGTTTATTGATTACCCCAACCACTAACTTGATTATCGAAATGAGAAGATTCAGGCTGAAGCGATGGGTTAATCCGTATAAGTATCAGTAAACAGATCAAACACAATCGATTCTGAATCAGCCATAAAATCTGCTTCACACGGCTCGGAAATTGTAACTTCAGTTACTATTCAACAAATAATCGAGAGTAAACTGCCTTAGATGTTTTCAAAATGTGCTCTTTTGTCCTCTGCTCTTTAACGCTGAATGAGAGCTAAACGGGAAAAGCAGCTCAGAAGGTTACTCGAAAAAAAAATCAATGTAAGAAGGTTTATATTTACACGATCATGTAAATTCATATGAATATGCATTAGAGAACGTGTTCAGTGTGATCTATTATCCTTGCAACGTATACTAATGTATGATTAGATGAAAATACACGTATTTTTCAATGTTTATCAATGCTCCAGATATGTGCACGAATGTGTATTTAAAATTCAACAAAGCAATGGATTACATTGATATATGTTCACCATTTGTACGTTTTACATCACATGTAATTTCCATTATTTTTTGCTGTGCAGGTCCAGTCCGTGTTTATCATTTTGGAGCTAAAGAAAACAAAACCCACATTTCCCTAGCCTTATAAGACCATCCCCACCGGTAGGTTCGTATCTGGGTAATATTTTGATGACAGAGAGCGTTCCTATTTTGATTTAGCCACCCACTTTCGCACGGTCGTATATAAAAAGGTAACAAAACAGAACTCAACTTCTTGCACCGGTCTACTTTGTTTTGTTTTGGTAAACATTTCGTGCAATGTAAAGCTATTTCTAGACAAAATCGTCAAAAAGTCGAAAGTAACATTTGTAAACAATGACTTAAAACGTAAATTTCCTGAAAATGCCAGGTTGCTAACATCTACATGCACTACCAACGGGAAGGTAATAACTCTTTGTATTTATTTCTGGTGCTATTTGGTTCGGGGGAGCAAGCAGATCCCAGAAAAATACGCTAGAAGTAATTGTTTACAAATGTTGCTTTCGACCTTTTGACTATTTTGTCTAGATTTGACGTTTACGAAACCAGCTGTTCCGGGAGAGCTGAACCGTTCTCTGCACAAATGTCTATGAACTTCTTGTAGATTCTTCCGTACAGTTATTCGGCTTTCTGGTTTGTCCCAGTGATTGGATCTTGGGACACATCCAGCTGAGCCCTGCATGGCGCCTCGTCCTCTTGATGCGTCCAGTTTCTTCCACTCAGTTTTTTCACAACTTCTGACAATAAACGTAAAATTAGCAAAAACACTTTCAAATGAAATCCTAAACACTTCCAGTCATCCAGATGAAGATGATGTTTTGACGTTTACACTTGTTTTGCTTATTTTTCTCAAAATAGCAACACTCGGCTCGGTTGGATCGGGTTGCCATATTTACGAACCGGCTGCTCACCGAGCGTTACCAACTACCGGTGCGGTGTCGAGTTGTCAAATTGGGTAACAAATAACCGATATAACCGTATTGTTGCGGTTGGTCTAAGCGACGAACATAAAACTCCCAAGGCAGTCTGACGAGTTTTCGGATATATGCGATATATTCCATAGAAATGAAACCCTCCTGGTCAGTATTCCAACATCTTTGATAATGTTATTGTTTTTATCTTTTTATTAAAAATGTTATGCTTCTCATTTGATGATAAAAAATATGCATCTAAAACAGCCATTTAAAACTATTGAAAAATGAATGTCATTTGACAAAATATGTAAATATTCTTTCGGATTGGATCCAAGGGACCCTAACACCGAAACAGTTCGTTAACAGCATTTAATAAAACATCAGACCCTTCTCAACAAAGTTGAATCAATCACATTGTGGGTGTTGTTCCCTTCTCTCGTGCACATGTATTCGTTTTACGTTAATACTGCGCTCAAATCTACCGGATATTGTTAACGGACCGATCCAGCTGTCCACCCACAGTCAGATCATTTGCTGCGACTGATGGGTGCCAGCGGCGGAGGAAATGGGGCATTCTCTTCGTAGATCATGACCAGCTTGCTGTACTTCATCTGCCTTTTGATTTTTCTGGTTTTGTTTTGCGTTTCGCAATCGTCGCTGCTACTGCCGGAAGTGGTGTCACTCAGCGAGAGTTTTGCCGACAGACCCTCTAGCTCAAGATCCAGATAGAGTTGACCGAGTTGGTCGTTGACTAGAATTGGCTGAATGAGAAGAAGACAGTTTTTAGAATGTGTATGTTCGATTGGTTAGGTGTTTTGGTGGCTACCTGGCTGAGGTTCTTCAGCGCGACTAAATCAGCATCCAGGAGATCCTTCGTCGATCGTTCGTTAATCTGGTAGCGATAGATGAGTTCCTTTGTTTGGCAAACGTTGTCCAACCAGGGAGGATTGGGTCTTCGCTTCGTTTGGCTGGTTTTGACCGAGCTACTGTCCCAGATCATTTCGGTCGATTCCTTCTTCTCGGCACCGTTACTATCAGACGAGTTGTCGGTTTTTAGGAAGCTTGAGTAGAAGCTGGAGAAACTGGATTTATCCATATCATCGCTGATTTCCCCGAGCAGTCCGGGAGTTTTGGTGCCAACGGATCGCATCTTGGACATATCGTCCAGCTGGTAGTCACCACCTACGTTGGACATCCCCGGCGAATCTGTGCATCCCTTTTTGGATGACTCTGAAAAGGCCTGAAAACAAGAATGCAAAACACGCGTTAGTGGAAAAACAGCCTTTTTTCGGTTGGACCGTATGTGTGTACTAAAAACTGCAACGAAAGGAATTCTATTTTTACCCGGTTAACCATCGACGCCGATGCAATACTTCCCATATTGGATCCGGGTTCTGCTTTGACCGAAGTTGCCTGGGACGGTGGCCGTTGGAATTGCTGTGCCTGCGATTGGGACCTGTAGCCCCGTCCGACCGACGGTGGAAGCTTTGAACGGAATATTTGCTACCCGCGGGACCACCGGGTTCGTAGATAGCGGCTCCGTCCATGTACCGAGACTGGCTGTACATGCCGTTTGAACTCATTGGATTTGCGGTAAGCTGTGGTGCTTGTTGTGGCTGCTGTTGTTGCTGCTGTTGCTGCTGCTGTTGCTGCTGCTAAGAGGAAGCGAGAGGAAATTTGTAAGTATGGCTTCATTTGGTAGTCGAGACGAGGGAGGATGCGAACGTACATTTCGATTACCGGAAGCAAGTCCGCACGGTGGAGGAACGGGTTGGTAGGGCATGGCGTGGTACATCATCGGAGGATAGACCACGGACTGCTGGTAGAGCTGCGGATGTGGATACATGACTCCGGCCATGTACGGAAGAGTGATGGAATTTACGCGAGGCAATTGTAAATCATTACTGGATGAAGTCGGCTGTGGTGGCGCTGGGATGTAGTACAAGGTGGGGAAGATGCTGGTGTTTGATGGAACGAAATTTGTGTTTGTGTTTGAACTCTGAGTGGCATGTATCGTCGTTACGCTGACGGAAAACGGTGGACACAGCTCAACGGCACGAGGGAACGTGTAAGCGTGTGAGACGGAAGGCAACTGAGATCCTATCGTAACGGCTGTGGTCGTGACGATGGATGTACTCGGGTGTGGAACGGCAGAAACTGG
Organism: Aedes japonicus; assembly: GCA_034211315.2. Taxonomy (NCBI): domain Eukaryota; kingdom Metazoa; phylum Arthropoda; class Insecta; order Diptera; family Culicidae; genus Aedes; species Aedes japonicus. The sequence continues at coordinate 68,928 of JASCZW010006950.1, read as the reverse complement.
CAGCTGCGAAGGTTTCGCAACAGCTGAAAGTACCTGCGATTGTGGATGCTGTTGGTAGTCGACAGCGGCATCGGGATGGTGCTGATGTTTGACAGTCTTATGAATGTCTCCTTCCCAGGAATGGGACGATCCTCGCTTCACTCCGTGAGCGATAATGTTGGCATAGGTTTTATCCGGAGGTCCTTTTTTGCTCTTATCGGTTCCCCGCGCCAGAGTTCGCGCTTCACGGTGTTTCTTCAACATAACCTTCTGCATATCTTCGTTGTGCTTACAGAGTAATTCTTCCGTTAAAGTCGGAGGCTGGTAACTGCCCGACGAAGTTCCCGTATTACTGGTAGTATTTGTAGTGCTGTCCATCTGAGCATTGCTCTCGGAACTAAAATTGCCGGCGCTTCCTCCACTTTCGCCACCACTGCCACTGAACCGTTGATCTCCGTCGATCGTCTCCGTATTCGTTCTACCGGACGAGTCGACCTTGACCGATTCTTCCACATTCATAACTGGTCGGCTTTCGAAAAATCGTTGCAGGTTATCGTTGTAGTTGAGCTGATTATAACTGGGTGGTGTTTCCGAGGAACTTTTGCTGTCAAAGTATTCGTGATGCGGCGATATTTCCCCAAGCATAACGGAGTCCCGTTCGGAGAATGTAAAATCAGATTCATTCAACAGGTTGAGTTTGAGTTCCGGTTGAGTCACTTCGTCCATCAGTTCCTCCATGAACGAGGCGAGTGCTTTGCATCGCTTCGAAACTTCCTGTTTCACCATATCGGAAGGCTTTGCCACGGGTTCCTTCAGCAGCCGCAAAATCTGATCTTCAATATTCTTCGCTTCCTTCAGCAGATCATCAGTAAAGGGAAATGGATCCTTACAGTAAAATTTGGATGCAAATACATCAGGATTGGACGGTCCTTCCTGGATCATGTGATTCCCAATGACAAACTCCAATTCCCGCGACCACGGATTAACGAAGCTCGCCCATTCCGTCTTCAGCACAATGTAGCAACCATTGTTCACCAAAAACCTATAGGGCGGGCTTACGAATGATGCTCCGGCAGTCTGTCCCTTAACCATAACGGTCTCGTAGACCTTCTTCAAGATTGGCATATCTTCCGGATGGTACAGTTCCATAATCGAACGGCCCAAGATATCCTGTGGCAGGTAACCGATACACTCAACCGAATTTCCATCCACGTAGTTCATTACTCCGGTGGTAGAATGACGGGTGCTGAACTTGAGTTGCTTATCCTGCAGCGACTCATTGGGTGCATTATAGACGCTCTTGACCGGAGTAGCCGATATGATCAACAAAATATTCCTCCCGGCATTGGGAATGTCATCACTGTTCTCATTCGGTGCTTCCCGGAATGTCAACACCAATCGATAGGGCTCGTAGTTGACCGTAGTTTTGGTAACTCCAAAACCAGCACTCTTCAAACCCCTGTACTTCCTTAGCATTACGTAGATAGAATTCTTCTGATCCTTATGGCCGGAACCACCCTTGGACTCACCCAGCGGAACCACCACCTTAGAAGTAATTTGACTGGCAAACGTCGAGCGGTCCTTCGGATGCACAAAGTCTATGAACGACCGGCCCAGCCACATATCCCCCGGAAAACCCAAACTGGAAGTAATGCTTGGCGTCGTAAACAAAACCACCCCATCGTGCATCGATATAACGCAGCAAAAGCCATTTTCAGCTTCCGGTTTTATGATTTCCGGACCCGCGGTGACACCCGGCACCGGTACATTAACACCTCCCAATTCTTCGCAGTCGGTTTCTTGATTCTCCTCTACCGGTGTACCTCCGCAGCCCTCTGGAGATGGTCCTGGCAATATGCACGCCCTGGAAGCTTCACGTCCCACTGCTACCTCCTGCGATGTCAAACTATCCTCTAAAAAAAAAAGAAGAAAGTATTAAAAACTTTCCCCAACTTCTGCACCGAACAAAGCGAAGCCCGTGCTGACCACGGTACAAAAAAACCATTTCCGTCCCCACAATGGGTTACCTTTTGCGGCAGATTCGTCGTTGCTTTTGACGACAGCGGCACCCTGGACACCCGTTTCGTCAACGTGACCGTGCTGCTCGTGTTCCTGTTGTTGCTGAACTTCACACTGGCCGCCAGCGGAAGCCATTGTGCCGGTTTGTTCGCCCGGGTCCGCCATTGTGGCTACCGAAAAGGACTCATCGGCCACCGTGCCACCGCTGGCCTGCTGGTTCAGTTCAACCGACGTTTTCAACTTCTTCTTTTGCGATCCTTCTCCTTTGTGCGCTTGACGGGTGGATGTGGGATGGGTCCATCCGTAGTGGTTTGAGTGTTGGCCTTGCCGCCATATCCGCTGCTGCCGGACGAGTTGCTTCCGCTGTGACGGGACTTGGAGCTGCCACTGCAATTGAAGGATAAGGAAAGAGGATGATTTATATGTGAGGTGGTTTTTTTTAACATGGATATCACTGAATTTACCAGAAGAGAAATTATTATTATTTATACTTATTTATCGTTGGTTGTATATCGATAAATTACATGAACGTAGCTATATTCATTGTTTTGTTTGAATTACTTTTATCTGTGATTATGATTACATTTAACTTAACCAGCATTCGTGACCTGAATTTGAATTTTAATAGTAGACAATTGAAGAATCCAAGTAAAGTTAAAGTGAGGTTAAACATCGTAGTATCTGAAACTGAAATTGATAATAACTTTGTGGCTATTTTTCAAACTGCATGGAATTGGTCATTTTCTTATCTTTTTACGACGTTTAACCTCACTTTTGTGTTACCTGGATTCCTTCATGGCAGAAACGATTTCAATTTGAATGTTAATCGAGATTACTACTCTAATAGCAACACAGATTTTGGAAATCGCAACACTATCAAAACAAAAAATCGTGGCATGATTAACTACAATACGAATTTTCTTTTTGCAGCAGTAAAAAATCAGTTCTCCAGACATCTCAACAACTACCGGCCGACCATTCGTTTTAAAAGACCACAAATCTTCAACCCTTACCAGGAGGATGAACCGTCTAGCACCATTTCACATCATATTGACTCTTTAGAGGAAGTAGAAGACAACGTTTCTGAAGTACCAGACGATTTCCCAGTTTTGGCGAACTATCAATATCAGGAACGTGAGTTAATAAGTATTAACAGTGGTAATAGTGGATATCACAATAATTACGCAACCGGTATGCACACTGCAAAGCATTAAGGGAGCCCTCAACTGCTCCGACCCAATTGAGCCAACCAACGTTCATTATCAATCCAGCATCTGTTCCTGCCATCTCAGCCATCCCGGTTCTGTGGTCGGAGTTTGGGGGAGGGTCTCCCAACCTGAACTTCCAGGCAAATATGTGTGTTATCCAAGATGTTCTGCTCCTGATGATTTCCCGACTTCCAGTGCTGCTTCATCGCATAACTCACGAAGCCTAACATCTCCGACATGCTCTTTCATCCGGAACGCTCGATGATAGCTGAGTTTAATGTCACTACCTTGCCTGTAGCAGATACTTCTGCTCATCGTACGAACGCCCTTTCGACACCGTTACAACCGAGACGCACCATAGAAAGCTCTGCTATAAAAGATGTTTTCAGGGACCCAAGACGCACCGTAGAAAGCACGATGGAAGTCCCTAGTCTGTCCAACCCAGTCCCGCCTATTGAAGCCAGCGCTCTTCATAGTTGTCTCGGCCCTGTAGTTGGAAGTAGAGAAGGGGTCTTCCACCCTGCGCTTCATGGCAAATACATGATTTATGATTTTGAAAGATGCGTTGCTTGACGCCGTACTAAATTTCAGTGCCTTTTCGTCAGCCGTGGACAGCCAAAGTCATGGATTCACTACCATAGCAACGAGTCCTTCCGATGTAAAGTTCTGTCCAGTTAGAATCCGGAATCACTCATTGTGTTTCAGCGGCACGGAAAGTGACTGTTGCAAGAATTCTTTTACAGCGGCTTGTTTACCTAGACGCCCAATTTCTGTGGTATAAATTTCACGGTGTTTCGTGCAGTGAGTCAAAAGTTTTTCCAGATGGAAGCCGAGAGGAGAGACAAAATTCTGCACACCCCACGTTGATAATCCGCAATAAAAATCGCATAAACGTTGAAAATCGCCAAATCAACCGTGTATGATGTGCTCAAACGTTTCAGGGAGCGAAAAAGCGTGGATCGAATGTCTCAATGGTAAGCGTCGTAGTGGAACATATGACAGTAAGCTGAACCAGAAGGCGTCACAGCAAACCCTGGACTATCAGATAATGAAATCGCACAAAAATACGTTGCTGCTCGCAGTACCGTTCGAAGAATTCTTTTTTTTCGAGCAGGATATCGTTCTTTTCGAGCCAGCAAGCAACCAAACAGACCGTTGAAGCAAAGTTTCGTCACCAAAACTCGAGCTCGGAAATTGTACCAGCAGGTTTTGACGAAGTACCAAGGATGCCTGCTCATCGACGATGAAACCTACGTCAAAATGGATTTCGGACAGCTTCCTGGCCAAACATTCTTCAGGGTGACGACACGAGCAGATGTTCCTGCGAAGTTTAAGTTTGCTAAAACTAATAATTTCGCAGCTGCGGAGCAAAGACCAAAGTGTTCGTGACGAATAAAACGATGGACTCGAAGCTGTACAAGGAAGAATGCCTCAAAAGCCGCGTACTACCTCTCATTAAAGCCCATAAAGGTTCAGCAAAGTTTTGACCAGGTTTGGCGAGTTGCCACTACAGCCGGGAAGTCATCCAGTGGTACCGCGATAATAACGTAGATTTCATCGATAAAAACATAAATCCACCCAACTGCCCGCAGTTCCGGCCCATCGAGAGATTTTGGGCAATAATGAAGCGGAAGCTTGAAAAAATTGGAAAAACGGCTCGGGACGCGACTCAGATGAACAAATGTGCCAAGGAAGTTGACTCCGGAGGTGTGCAGCGTTTGATGGGAGGAATAAAGAAGAAAGTGCGAATTTTCATTAGAAACAAAGAGAAATAATTTGTATTGATATTTTTTCCTTAAAGTTCAGTGAATTACCTTTGTTTTGATGTATTAAACTTATTTGTACGTCAATCCGTTACCAAGATACAGATAATTTTATTATACAGGATTCTAAATGGACATAGCTTTAATCTATAAAACAATTACCGGATTTCGGTTATATTTTACCGGTGACCGAACGTTGCCGAAGCTGTTGAGAATTCGGTAAAATTTTACAGATTTCTTTAAAAAAAGTGTGTAGCCTTGTTTGGGCACCATATTAAGACACGCATAATAATCGAATTGAATCAGTTCAATAACAATTTGTACTATTTGCTCTTAGAATTAGGTTAGACTACTTTACCGCTGCCATCCTATGAATCACAATGTTTATGGATTAATTTAGAGGTGAATCCTAGAGAAATTGAAGACGAAATACGCGTATATGTCAAGATAAGCAAAGGTAGTTGGAACTAAATGGAATATACTAATTTTTCTTCTCATTTCTAGTTAATTTAGAGGGATTGCAAAACACCTCTAAGTGTTCGACAGGAAACGGGTACCCACAAAATTCAAATGATTGTAATTCTAGCAATTATTGGCCGATTTTAATTCTTTTGCCACCGCTAGATTCAAATATTCATTCGCTTTATGAACATCCGATACGAAGACACTATTTGAATATATCAATTGTATTTCCGGGAATGGATGTCAAATTTTTTGGAATAATAGCCCACTGGTCACTGGAACGGCCATTCTGTAACATTTTCAGAAGAAAACCATGGCAATTTGAGTATCGAAATCCATGAACTTTCGCCAGTAGGATATTTCTCAACGTTTAGTGGCCATCTGGTGATTTTTCATCGAACCTGTCATTCATCCTGTCAGATCCACCCAGCGATTTCCCATCTGGAAACAAACTCCAAATGCTTATCCAGAAATCGATCTGCCGAGAATGACTTTTCTTAGCAGCTGGGATATTATTACGTAAATAATAAAGCGACCACAGAGAATGCTGACGACAGCTATACAGATTCTGATGGAAGCGAAGATAATGATACGTTGTAGAGCAAACATTTGTAGTCGATGTTCATGTGATTAAACTTTTTTTCTCACTGTATTTTATTGATGAGATGGAAAGTCTTCGAATAAATCTAATGTTAAAATGACAATCTTTTGAACCGCATGGTATAATTTTTTTTCCAAAATCATTTTTCCGGCTACAACAAACATTCATGATTATAAAGTCATTTATTTTACTCACGAAAGATACTGACGATCCTTTCATTGTGTTCATTCAATTTATTTAGGAAACTATCCATGTAGCACCCGTTTTTTCCACTTTCCTTCCAGCGCATCAACCACTTCCGAAATATTTGACTTCTGATTTGACAAGATGGCTGCTCAAGGTTTTTACAGAAGTTCGGTGAAAAATCACCGATTTACGGTAATTTGACTTCAGTTACAGATTTTACTTTTTACGAAAAAAAAAAATTACTCTTCTACCGAAAATTCTGTTTTCATTTTACAGATCGACTTCGGTGATTTTGTTTACAGAATTCTGTAAAAAGATCTATGTGTGAGCATTAGTATTTATTTTACAGATGTACTTTGTAAACTAATGAACAGTCATTAACCATTCGCTGTTCAGAAAATTTTATATTAAAACCGATTTTCATCAAAACTGTGATAAATAATGAGGGAAAATGTAAACATCACTGGAGCTCTTCTCGGAACGCTGTAGAATGTATCACCTGTCAAACCTCAGCCATTTTCGCGTGCTAAAGCGGAGAAAGTTGTTTATTATAAGACCTTGAATTCTTAAAATCCGTTTTGGACGTACTAGAGGTTTCGGATGTCGAAGTAAACAAGCTTTTCAGTAAGTACAGCTGAAATTTTTTTCAAAATGTTCTCACTTTTAGCACTCCAACAAATTAGATATCAATTAGATAATTCGATTTTTTGTTTAGGTTACCGGTTCCGAGGTTCGTTGAAGTTCGTTGAAGTCCATTTGAAACAAAAATGTTAAACTCAATGTTTCGACAGAGTTTCATATAATAATGTCAATAAACGGACACTAGCGTATTATAGGGGTATGTGGATTATAACATTGTTCGATAGTAAATATAATAATATGCAGGCATTTAATTTATTTTTTAAGTTTGACAAGAGAAACTATTGAAAAAAAAAACAATTTAAAAAAATAATGATTGCAAGACAACACCATCCTATTTCACCATGACACAAGCTACAAAAAACAGACTACCTAAACCAACGAACCAACCATTGATTTCTAGCATACATAATTTGACATTTATGTCATAATGGGAGCCCCGTTACTGAAAATTAAGTGGTGTCACTTTGCATAAATGTCACTTGGTGAAACTGCATGTCGGTTTGTGAAAATAAAAATGATTAGATTTTTCTTGTTTAAAAATCCAGAAAAAATAGTTGACATTCATAAAAAATATGTTTGTGCCAGGAAGAACGCCAATCATCGATACAGATGGAAAAACCCATTTTTAAAAAAAAATTAAAACCCTATTGTTCTGCGCTGCACTTTTTCCCTTTTATGCATTTTGATACTGAACCAGCCCCTTAGCCCTGACTTTTCTTTCATATGGAAACGGCAGTTTAATGGAAACGGTGATAGTCAATTTACCGAAATAACAGCAATTCTGCAGCGATTCTAATTTAACATTTGTTTTTGTAAATTTTACCGAATTTCGATATTGGTTGATGATATGTTCAGTACTCTTTGGTAGCTAACGATGCTTCCATTTGCAAAGTTTTTTTTTCTGTTAATTTTACTGAACTTCGGTATTTCATCCGAAGTTGTTCAGTTATTTTTGACAGTTGAGAGTTCATCACTATTAAAAATATTTTTACAAGCTTACTCAGCTGTTTGAAAGTCAGTAAAACTCTTACTGACTTCAGCCTAAAAAAAAACAGTGTGTACCTTGACTTCTCTCCTCTGGTTTTGGGAGTTTTTTTCATTTCTGCTTGAAGTTTTGTACCGATTTTGATTCTCCTCCCGTTTTCCGACAATCAGTCTTCATTATTGGCCAAGCTCCAAAACAGTTTGGAGGATTAATGCCACAAGGTATCACAATGACATTATTTTCGTCGTTCCATTCCTTCGTCACTGTTGAGTAGTAGCTAGATGCCAAATCGGACCAAAACAGGGTGCTTCAGAAGTGTCAATAGGCAATAGCTTGTCAATATTCCTTGCCAAACGAAATAGTTTTTCGCTTATTTGTCCAACTTCTATTCTTTAAACATGGACTTCAGGCTTCCTCTGTCCTTCCTACCGAGGTAACCAATAAGCATTAGCATATGCAGTAAATCAACCCTAAATCAGCATTTCAGATGCTACAAGCATTATATTAGCATTATATCAGCATCTTGAATGCTATCTGTTGTAAAGCTGCATTTCAAATGCTATTTAAATGCTTGCATTTCGAATGCAAATTTGCATTAATGAAGCATTTTCATAGCATTGCAGTAAAGCAGCCGTATATTTGGCCAAAAGTGACATTAATGTTGCATTTAAGGCGACTTAATTGCTTGATAGGCTGCCGTAAGGACGCTTTGGAACTTCTTATTGGTTACCTGGGTAGTATAGAATTTAGTACCAGCGATTTGTAAGAAGACAGCCTTCACGTATGATTGGTTAGCAACGAATCATATAGCTTTCGGGTCCGACTTTTCGCTTTTTCAAACCCTATATCATCTCGGCAAGGTTTCTTCTGGGCTTTTAATGACCTTTTTTCCAACTTTTTGGTAACATCTCTGACCGACATGTTAGATTCTCTCTTTCACCACTTGATTCTCATCTTGCTTGTTGCGTGTTCCCCTTTTCGACTGCTTGTTTGGCTTCCTCTTAAACGATTTGGTTTGTAGAAACTTACTGATGACATGCAAAACCGTTTGTTGCGTGACCCCGACGGAATTCGTGCTTGTTTTCTGTGAACGATTAGGATTTTCTAGCCACTTGTCCATAAGATTCCACCGCTCCTGTTGTCGGAACCTAGGACAGGACCTGCCAGCTGTTAGTGCAAAAAAAAGACCATTTACCTGTCAAAAAAGACCATTTTTGATTGGTCGCTTTGACAACCGCCTCTACCGCCTCGGTCGAGTTATGTTACAAGCAGGCAGTTTGTTGTTGGTTTGGCGGTGTTGCTAGTAGTCACTGTTTTTTCACATTTTTCGTTTGTGACAACTCACACCAAATTTTTATTGCTGGAAAACAGCAAAGTTTTGCTGATTTTTTTGTGCTGTAATTTCAGCAATGCATACAGCAAAACCAAGATCGCTGATCAACCAGCAAAACTGATATTCAAAAAAGTGACAGCTCTTATACTGAGCCTTTTTCCTCACAGCAGAATTTGCAGCGTAAGCATCAATGAAATTCAATGAAACCTTATCGATTAACGTTTAGTTTGATGCAGCTTCATTTCCCGAACGACAAAAGAAAGTTTTTTAATTTCTTTATTTTCCATTGGATTACTGTGTAAACATATCTGGCAACATTGGAGCGACCCCCGTATCATAGCAATCATAAATTTATAAGAGGTCATCTCTCTCTGAGCTGGCAGGTCCTGTCCTAGGTCGGAACACGATTTTCAAAACTTCAATTTAAAAGAAAACAATATGTATGTCGACGTGAAGGTGGAAAGATGCACTGACAGCTAAATCATACACTGAAAGAGATTCCTCCGTTGACTCAGACCACTGACGCGACAAAGTTCCAAAAAATATGTCCGGACACGCTTCAAAACATAACTCCTGCGTGTAAACCCCTCAATCAGCGGGTGGATAGTCATGAAGAAAATGAAAATATTTCTTGGCTGAGGAAGTACATTCACGTGGTGGTGAGTGTGTTTGAAGTGTGGTAGATTGTGGTTTTGAGGGAACACATGGTTGCCGAGTGGCTTGCCCCCTACACCGGTCCCAAGCTCGGTCCCAAGCTTCGCCCCTAATAACTTAGCTCACACCAACACACCCTCAAGTATTGTGTCAAAATAACATAGCGAATCAAAACACCAATAATGATTTTAGTACTGAAAGGTACAGAAAAGCGCAAGAATTAATGCAAGGTGCAGCTCCCTGAAGTACTTCGGACCTAGGGGTTCTACAACAGTGAACCAATTTCAAATCGCTAGTTGCATGTTGATTGTTACCTCAATTATTGTGCTAGAACAACACAGTGAACCGAAACAAAGCAGAGGTTCTAGTACCGCAAAGCAAAATAATGTGTTCAAAGAAGATCGCGAAGATGGCTTGGCTTGACTTGATGGTTTGACAGTTGGCTCATTTTTTTTTTCCATTTCAGTGTCTATTCAAACATTAATGACGGGCTCCTTCGAATGTGCACTCCCCCCATAAACGGGGCTCGAGAACTTTTTATGCTCATGCCGTTCCCTCATTGTTTACTAAATCAGCCGCACGCTAAGATGAGAATATAAAAAATTAGGTTTTTGTTTTACCTAAAATTAGGTATTGTAGACAATACCCCAAATATTGGTGAAATTAACAGTAATTTTTACTGACATTTGAATAATGCTCATTTTCCGATATTGGACGTTAATATTTATCCGAAATTGAATAAATTTCTCGTCACTGATCGGACAGAAAGAACACGGTCGCCAACTTTTTCTAAACAAAAATGTAATTATTTTTCTTACTAAACTTTCTATAAATAGTTTATGCATGTTCCAATATCTAAAGCAATCATTGTTGGTTTCTTTTATTTGAGTCTAGCACCGCTAGACTTTTTAACGATCTTTAGGTACTATCATCTTACCGTGCGTAATTGTAATGACAATTCAACATGTGTTCAAAAATTATGATACAAATTGAAAGGGCCCGAGAGTCAATCACAAATTACGTTTGCGAGTCCTGAAAAACTCCCGAGTATGTGATCGTTTATCGTTGATGTGGTACTCTATGGTGTTCATGGGACCAATGGTATTTTAAAACAGTTAGCAAATTATGAATTGAATATAGATTGTTTGTAATAGTTATCGATTACTGTCAACAATAATTCTAATACAAATTCTTATTCTGTGTACGATATATAAGAGAAGGTTTAGTAATAAGTGAACAAAGAATCATGTTAAATAATCTGATATACGTGTTCGCCAGAACAATCAGAAATCTGGATCAGAACGTAAATATACAAATCCAATCAATGACAATGAACAAAGTTTAATTCCATTGTCGCTTTGATTTCCAGGCCTATTCTGCGTGGCTTGTGAGGTGACACACCTCACTGACAATTGTCGTCTCGGGTGAGGAGGCTCTCCGTGCAAATCGTACGTTAGAGCGAGTCGTCTCACTTTTGTGGTCAACATTTTCGATATTATTGTGAAAAAATTGAATGAGATTGTGATAAGTAATAGGGACATGAATTGGTTTGAATAATGCTCACCGTCTTTCATAACGGGCATGGTACAATTGGTATTGATATTGGTTCACTGTTGGAAAACCCCTAGTTTCGAAGTACACCTTGCAGTTAGTGTGCCAGTATTAGTAGAGTGACGACACTGTCGAAATTGGAACTGAAATTTTCTGTCAGTGTTATTCCAATCGAGCAGGCGACCTGTCAAACGTGTGACGAAAAAATAATAAAAACAAGTATTGTGCTGTTGTTAATGTCAGAGCTGTTTTTCGTTTCAGACATTCTGCTTTTTACTCAATAACAGTAAGTATTTATATATTATCATGTTTTTTCATGAAAAAAATAGCATTCGCAGGAGGATTTTCTGCATATCAACCGAACCTGAACCGGACCAGCGATAAATTTCATCGAGATTATCATCAAGATTTGGCTGGAGCTAGGGATGAAGGGTTTTTCCGATGGAGTTAGTGGTGATGTTTACCAGGCAGAACATTTTCCCAGGTCAACAGTTCCAAATCAGCGATGGATCAGCGAACGATTCCGAGTTTCGGGTGGAGTTTGTGATGAAAGTGGTCTGTGTTTAATGTTGTGCCAATGTGTCAATTGCGGAAGTTTTTGGATTGCATCCTCCGTGATGAGTCCCGGAGTATTGAATTGGATGCAGACATGGATGCTGAATTTGATGTAAATATTCTGAGTGAAATGTTTCGCTTTGCAGCTGCAACTTCAAGCAATGTTTCAAGTTAGGGTAAGTGAATCAATTAGAGCAACATGTTCTTTTATGTGAGCTTGTAAGGGTAACAGAAACATGCGTTAATGTTAAGTGAGTTTCGTGTGTATTATGCTGTGTTAATAATATTGAACGTGAAATAAAGTAACAAAGTTGACTGGTATTCAGTCATCAAAGTTTATTGGTTTTCATTTTTGTAAAGCAATTTTTACTTGGAGTTTATCACAACAAATAACCACCTGGATTTATCTCGTTACACTGCCATAGATCTACTGTCTATTTTACTTTGTGAACCTTTTTGGGTTGATGTATCTTCAAACGAAAAAGCAGAAATCTTCTTAGCAGAAATCTAACAACTAGGTGAATTGAAGACTGAACGCGATGCAATAATATATCAACAACGTTCTGAGCTTTGCAAAAAGTCACTTGAAAGTTAAAACAATTTCAGTGTTGTCAACTCAAAGCATCAGGATTGCCAAATTTGTTATTGTCACAGGGATGACATGGCGTCACTCTACTAATACAGGCACACTACTTGCAGTCTGCACCTTGCCATGCATTCTTGCGCTTTTCTTTACCTTTTGGTACAAGTATGTTTGTTTTTGTTTTGATTCGCGCATCATTAAACTAGGGACCGAGCTTGGGATCGATGTGCTAGTACTGATTGAGTCAATAAAAAAAAACGCATTTGTTCGGGACCTAGTGGTCTTGGAGTTAGTCTATGGTACAACTATCAATTCCATGTATTCGTTGTGATAATGCCCATCCCTATCAATTGAGTTATGAAAACAATTCATGTAATAATTTTAGCTCGGTGCGTTCTCCGAACTTTGAACTTTATTCACCATCCAAGCGCTGTTGGGCACCTACTTATGGATTACCAAACATTCTTGGGTAACTCAGCTAAACTTTATCAACTGAAAGAATAATACCGTTGGTAACGACAACTTTCATTGTCCGGTGCTAATTGCGCTCCACAAGAGGGCATAATCAACTGAAACATTCAAGTTATTTTTATCACACAACAATTCCAGTCGTACAGCTTCTGCCCCACCTACTTTGATTACATATTTTCAGTAGCGCGCTCCTCGCATATCAGTGCACTGAAAGAAAACCAATTGTAATTTCCATTCGAAGAATACACTGATGGCATTATGGTTGATTTGCCTTTCTATTGTAGATTGTCATTGGCATAATGCTTTTTAATTCATAATGTTGTGTATAATGTTGAAACGATGTTTTTTTGCTGCCTATTGCTTAGACAGTTTCGGCGCTATTTCGGGAATATGTGCCGGAAAAAAAACAAAACGAAATGGATTCACTCCCTTTTTGATTGATTCGGAAATTTTTCACCAAACTCTTCGTTTGTTTATGTAATCATTTGTCGTCTGAAAAAATCCTATATTGAAATAGTAAGGAACAAATTTGAACCTAAAATAGCAAGTATGAGATAATAATAACCAGACCATCCATCCGCAACAAAGCCATCACCAGCCCCTCAATGCATGTGACATCGCGTGGGTAGATTCAAAACTGGTAGATGTTTGTTCCATGTTGCATCCACTCGGTAGGCATGTATTGGCAATTTGCAATTCCACCCAAAGCACATTGTTCTCCCTGTGGCTGAAACACAACCCGACTGGCTGTGATCCCGTTGTGTAATATTTAACGTGTGCCGACAATGTGACCGTAGCACATGTTCTAGAGTGTGCCCCTCCGATGGCGACTCGACGGAATAAGTTATTTAGTTTGGTTGCGTTGCAGATTGGATTGTTCAACTCTCACGAGGCAGCTGGAATGTGAAATGTGCGGTTACGTTCGCATTTTCAGCTACATGATATGGCAATGTTTGGATAATACGATTCGGAATTAAATTTTGTGCTCACCATGGGATGAGTCGAGTTAATTGTAAATTAGTTCAAATTCGACACAATTCCGCTAAGTGGCTTGAAGATCAATGGCAAATGAATTAAGAACTGATCTCGAGTTTGATGAAAATGCAGGTCAGACTGGCTTACGGTTCACGGCAGAATTGCATATTTCTTCACAAATTGACACCAAAAATTGGAATTTTTACATCTTTTGAGAACCACTCCAATAACTGCATAAGCTTAAATGTTAATGCTCTAGCAGCATTTTTAGACTTTGACAAACAACTTTGCAGAAAAAAGTATGTCGATCCGACTTCTCCAGAATAAGTTATGATCGTTGAAAGGCAGCATATTTTAGCAAAAACAAAAAACGGCAATTTACAGTAAACACCCCGACATTCGCGGATTTCCATGATAGTGTTCTCAAATGATAAATGGGCATTGACCTTTGTTACTTCATCAGATAAAATCTCGTGATCCTTCGTTACTTCCTTTATCAAAGTTGTTCAGTACATCAAGGCCTTTAATATGGTATGGTTCAGAATAATCTAACTACGCGGCGCTAGTGTGCCTTTAAACCTACTTTGTAACCTGCATCTCGAGATCCTTGACATATAGCAAGTTAGCGTCTTCGACAAAGATGTTTGGTTGATTGAGACCTTTCGGATTGTGTTAACAATAGTTCAGAACTCATCCACTACATTACGTCAGTTTACATGTGAACTTTGTGGACTACCTGTATTTTAAGATCTAGTTCGTGTTTAAATGTACTGTTTTCAGGAAAGTTAGTTGTAAAATTATCGGCTCGACTTAACAGTTTAGAAATATCTCACTCCGTGGCGCTAGTGTGCATGTAAACTTACTATATAATCTGCTGGATCTCGAGATTATTGACATACAGCAAGATGGCATCTTCGAAAAAGATTTTCGAGCGGTCAGGGTTTTTTTAATGGTGTACACATTAGATCAGAATTAGTCCGCCACGTTGCGCTAGTGTTCATAAGAACTTTTTATAATATCTGTTTTTTGATATCTACACACTTAAATCTATAATTTCAGCTCAGTAATTTTTTTTGCTGATTTTTCTTTGTAAAAATGAATTTATACTGAGAGAACGGTTTTTTGTGCAACATTTGCTGATTTCTGTAATTTTTATAACTGATTTTTCTGTAAAACATTATAAAATACAGATATCGGTAATAAATATAACCGAATACCTCGGTATCAGAAAAAAACTCGGTACTTTTCGTAAGATCAGTTATTCTGTGAAGCGAACATTCAGCAAACAAAATTTAGCTCTACCGAGCTATCGTCATTATGTATACCAAACTCTCAGTTTCTGGCTTATTCAACGTTCTATATGACACCATTTTTAAACAGTTCAGTTATTAAGTGAACACTTCAGACTAAACGCGTGTTCTTCGGTGAGTAAAAAGTTTGTGAAATGGAGGTAACTTTAAACTCGCTGATTGAAGTGGACAATAGCATTGCATTGTCTGCACTTTTTGGTTATCTAACCAAAGATTCGAGCAAAGAATGACGCAATGGTAAGTCTGTTTAATCATTTGAATTTCTTCACATCATTGACTACGTATGTTTCTAGACTTTCTTCGAACGTTGACCATAATCCGATTGAGGAATCCGTCTCGTGACAATTAAAAGAGTGAGACAGCATTCAAGAAAAACCCAGTTTTTCCGATCGATCCAGTTAACAGTTTCAAACGCTTAATTTGAAAATTTCATTTGAATTTGATTTAATTTATCGGAGCGAATAAAAACTGAACTCAGAACAAGTGTCTAGCCTGTGAAGGTATTTTTAATATCGCCGCAAAAATGGGGGGTCAAATTACCATGTCGTTCAGTATTTGATTTTACAGATATTCCGCACTAATTTGGTGGATTTGCCGGTAGCAAATTACAAATAAACGGTTAAAATAATACTGAGATACTCGGTAATTAAATGTTATTGGTGTGGCGGCATGTTCAGCTTTTTTTAAAGGATTGTTCAGTTAGTTTTGAAGATCAGCTCGGTATTTTTTAACATATTGTTAAAGGTTATGCAGTACCGAGGAATCGGTTGTTGAAATTAATTACCGAGGTGACAACCGAGAGCTCAGCTGTTGAAAAATCGGTAATTTTTTAACTGAGCCCGGTAAAAATAATTAAGTGTGCGGACACTTAAAATTTTTTACAGTATTCGGTAATTTTTTACCGAACGTTCAACAGCTGATAGTTTGGTAATCCGATTTACCGGAACCGGAAAAAATTACCGGAACTTGTCAAATTTTACCGAAATCCATGAAATCGGATTACCGAACGTTCAGCTGTTCAAAGTTCGGTAAAAAATTAATACTGAAAAACTTTCTAATTTTGTACATCTTGTATAAATTTATTGTTTTCAGGAAATTTATTCGGGTAATCATGATCTTCCAGGCGGTTGACTTCACAGTTCATAATTATTTCACTGCGTATAATGAATATAGTTACTAGATTCATAGTCTGGTGGATACAACGACGGGAGCCAATTTGAACTGTCACTTGGCGGAGCCAATCGAGCATGTCTCAAGTAATTCATGTTAATGACCTAAAAGCCATTTGTAAACAATGACTTTAAATATCGATTTCTCTTGAATCTTAAATAACTCTCGTGAAATGAAAGCAGCATTTGGTAGAAAAATGTTAGTTCTACTATATGGAGTAGCAGGATATAGTGGGATTCTCGTAATTCGTGAGAAATCAACGTTTAAAGTCATTGTTTACAAATGGCTTTTAGGCGCTAAACATGAATTACTCAAGATATGCTCAATTGGCTCCGCCAACTGACAGTTCAGATTGGCTCGTGTCGTTGTATCCGCCAGACTATGAATCTACACACTCAGATTATTTTACAGAAATCTGTAAAAAATTACCGAATTCTCAACAGCTGAACAATCTGAACAGCTGAAGATAATCCGATTTTACGGATTTCGGTAAAATTTTACAGATATCTGTAAAAAAATTACCGGATTTCGTTAAAATTTTACCGAAATCCGTTAAATTGGATTACCGTAAAACTTTACGGATTTCTGTAAATATTCTAAGTGTTGTAACTTTCCTTAAGTTACGCCCTTAAGTGACTCTAACCACACTCTGGGTCGGCTCTTTCATACCGAGGTTACAAAATAAGAGGAAAAACCATAGAGATAAATTATTTTAATTTTACGGCGTTTTATTAAATTTTTGGCCCTAACAGTCCCTATCAGCCCTACCCGGATAAAAATAACAATACAATTACAATACAATAATATAAAATAACACTTAAAGCTATTTACGACCATGAATCTTATTGTTCATTAATCAGATAAATGAAAAATGCATATTGTCATTACCATAGATTTACAGTTCACGCTATATACTTGGATTTTCAACAATTGAGAAACAATACAATTAATACTAATTGACTCAAATTTGTTCGGAAAATAATGATTTTTTCTATAGTTAAGATACATAACAACCCCCCTTTTCTATTGTCGATGCCTCAATTTACATTAGATTCTATTGTGGTAACAATAACTCCTATTGTCATCTTATCATTGTAAACAATACTATTGATTGTACATACTATAGATTCTATTGTATGGTTACAATATATTCAATTGTAAATCTATGAGAATTTTTTATTCGGGTAGCTATATCCCTACCGATACACTATACTCACGGTTATGGTGTGTGGTGTCAGTGTTGGGCCCGTCGATGAACGCTGGTCAACTTAGTCCACACGAGGTTTCCGTGCTCCGTTGCCTGCTTGCTCCAATATTTTCCGCGCCAATCGTGCCGATTGCCCCGATTGCGATGTGTCGAGAACGCCGATTCGGTGATGGATGTTTGCGTCGTCCACGCAATTTCGCTGATCACCACCTTGCCTCCAATCGTGCCGATTGCCCCGATTGTGCCGCAGATGCGTCGATTACGCCGATCTGGTGGTGTCGCTAGTCCTGTGAGGTATATCGTTGCCTTTGCTGCCACTTAATACCAATCGAGTGGGTGCCGATCGATTGGTTGTCGATCGATTTGGATACGATCCGTATGTGTTTGCTCGCTTTGCGAACGGGTGATGGCTAACCAATCACCAAGAACAATTTTTATTCCACAATTTTGTTGAACTTTTGGGTTTTGTTCGTGAGCTATGGTGTAGGTCGATTGCTGGTGCTCAAGCAAGTGGCCGAGTCTCCTCACATGCAAGACTCAGGAAACGGCGAACAGGCCTTTTTTTCTAGGTAGCATTCTGTGTTGGGAGTCAAGAGCATCAGGCAGTACTGCTACCAAGGATACCAGTTCGAAGGGGTGTTGTTGTTGTGGTGTGTTGTGTTGTGTAGGCTGATTACATCATCCATTTCAGTGTGCTGTTGTCGGATACTAACATTGGCCGTAACTTAGCTACTAGCTTTTATTTTGCATGTTATCTAAGTTAAGTAGTTTATGGTAGTTTAAGCATTTTATGAGCATGATATTTCATTTCATAGTACTTAAGTTTTCTTAATTTATATACTTTTAAGACCCTATCTAGCTAGCTAATATTTATCTGTAGATCTTTCCTCTTTCGATTAAATACCTCCCATTTCGGTTAGAAAAACTAAGCATTGAGTGAGCGAACAAAGTGACTGGTCACAGTGTGTAGTACACATTAGAGGTTTATTACCGAAATATGGGTATTTTTGGTACGTTCTTCTGACAACTTTTGGTTAGTTCTTCACAAAATTTCATATGAGTCCTTCGGAGAACTTCCGGGAAGTTCTGCAGAGCACTTCATGGATGTTCTGCAGAGTAATTCAGGGAAGTTTTTCAGAGAACTTCAGAAAAGTTCTTCGGAGAACTTCATGGAAGCTCTTCAGAGAACTTCATGGATGTTCTTCAGACAACTTTATGGAAGTTTTTCAAAGAACTTCATGGAAGTTCTGCAGAGAACTTCAGGGAAATTCTGAAGAGAACTTTCGGGAAGTTCTGCAGAGAGCTTCATGGAAGTTCAGCAGAAAACTTCAGGGAAATTATGAAGAGAATTTCCGGGAAGTTCTGCAAAGAACATCATGGAAGCTTCATGGAAGTTCTGCAGAGAACTTCTGGGAAGATCTTCAGAGAACTTCAAGGAAGTTCGACAGAGAACTTCAGGAAAGTTCTGCAGAGATCTTTAGGGAAGTTTTGCAGAAAACCTTAGGAAAGTTCTGCAGAGAACTTCAGGGAAGTTTTTCAAAGAACTTCAGGGAAGTTCTGCAGAGAACTTCAGGGAAGTTCTGCAGAGAACTTCAGGGAAGTTCTGCAGAGAACTTCAGGGAAGGTGGATCAATTCAGGTTTTTTTTTAATTCTAAAGGGTTTTCGCACTGCTGTAAGAAATTTCCACCAGAGTAATTTTTTTTATTTGTTTTGAATAAATATTAAAAATATTTTTTAAAAGCTCCATCCTGAAGTTTGTTTTCTATAGAAAGCCTTTTTTTATCCCGTAGATATGTTCAGGAAAAAGTTGTTTAGATGACCTCTTGATAAAAAGATTGTCGCTTGTGCTTGAAAATAAAGTTGTTTTCTATATTTAACACAGGTTAAAAGAGATTGATTTTTCTCGGGTGTATATATTTAAAGATTACAACATATTAATTTAATTTATTCCTAGTTGATTGCCTTCTAGATGAGGTTCCAGGGATGCTGGTCATTAAATTCCAGATGTCGGCATTGCATTGCTTGTTTTAACGATTGTCAAATAATTTGATATCCCGGTGAAATCTTTACCCAATCGAATATGTTTTTTTTTTTTAATTTATCAATATGCAAATCCAAAATATGTTACATTAAAGACATACGGCATCCCGTTCTTCCATAAATTTTCACAATTTCCTTGATTATCTCCTGGTAATTTTCAGCTTTATGTTACCCCATAAGGTTTTCACATATTTCCTTGAAGCTTTTTTTTTAATTTTACAAAATTTGATCTCGCATTGAAGATAACACTTTGAACGTCCTGTGCATTCTGATGGTTCTACATTCTACTTCTGTGAAGAGTATTGTAGTTCGCCTCCATGCGGTGCACCTTGAAAACGTAGAGTTCCCCCTTAACGGATAAAAGAACCTAATGGCTACACGAACTGTAGAAGGTGTGCCACACGGCGCATTGGAGTCAATGTTAGACCCCATATAAGGAAACTGGCTGATTTACGGAATCTTTCCACGGTACAACGATTTCGGGCTGGCAGCCTCGGAAGCAGAGGTCTCCGGTAATACCGGAGAGGCCATGGATGGGCTTGGGCTCATGCGGGCTATGGAGAGGAAGCTAGATACGCTTCCCTAGTAGCACACTTGTTGCCATTTGGATGAGATAACATAAATTTGACTTGCTAAGTCATAATCAAGTTACTACAACTAATTATGTACTACAGGGGGTCCTAAAGTGCTGGTAGTCGCAGAACAGCTGAATGCGATAATTTATATTATACGATACTTTACTTCGGCTCGCAACGATATCAGCAAGGGCCTCAAACATAGCTTGATGCAGCTTCATAGGTCCGTTCAAGCGGCATGTCGCGAGATCAGCGAACTGGACGCTAAGCACCTAACCGACCAAAGTACCAGGAAAATGGCAAGGCTAGTTGCAGCGGAAAAGGCCAGGAAATCCACCTGCAAGCACATGCAGACGGAGGCGCGAGATCTCGCCTCACCTACCGTGGTGGCAGGGACATCAAAGTGTGCAAGGCAGTCGCCTGGGGAAACCGCACCCGGTGGCTCAAAGAAGCGTCTGGTGTCTGACGGCCCCATGTGTCCAGAGACATATGCGGGCGTGGTATCGGGACTGGAGGGTCCAACCGCACGTATCGCGGGGCGTGAAGCGAGTGACCCCGGCACCAAGGGCGGCAAAGAAGGATACGGCGTCAAAGGCGGTAAAGGAGCCAATCGTGCCTACACCGCGCTAAGGGTGTCCCATGCGATAGGCCCGGTCCCAGTAACGAATGGGACAATAAAGGAGCGGGGAACGAGCGAGGACCCTTCGAGAGGCAGGGAAAACCCTTGGACCAAGGTCCGGAAAAAGAGAGATAGAGACCCAGAAAGAAAAAGTGAACCGAAGTCTGGCTCGAAAGCGTAACCGCGGTGAGGCTT
The DNA here is from genome assembly GCA_034211315.2 of Aedes japonicus. Taxonomy (NCBI): domain Eukaryota; kingdom Metazoa; phylum Arthropoda; class Insecta; order Diptera; family Culicidae; genus Aedes; species Aedes japonicus. The sequence continues at coordinate 47,844 of JASCZW010006950.1, read as the reverse complement.
TCATCGTGATGATCGAAGAGACTAAGTACTCCGAGGTCCTCAAGGCGATGAGCGGCGATCTGGGCGTCAATGTGCGGAGCATTCGTCGTACTCGCACCGGCGAAATAATCCTAGAGCTTAAAAAGGGCACTAAGCTGAAAGGTCCAGCGTACAAAAAGCTGACGGAACAGGCCCTGGGAGCGGGAGTGGAGATACGTGCCCTAGCCACTTGGACGAGATCATGGAGGCTCGCAAAATCTCCACGGCCATCAAGGCCTAGTGTGGGGTCGAGGTTGCCACAACAGCCATACGGCTGCAAAATGGTCCACTCGGGACTCAAGTGGCAACAATACGACTGCACATTGCCGCCACACACTCGGTCCTAAAAGAGGAAAAACTCAAAGTGGGGTGGACCGTTTGCCCACTGAGTCTGCACCAGCCGCCCAATGCGTGCTTTAAGTGCCTCGAAAGCCGACATATGACGTGGGAACGTGAAGGCCCTGATAGGAGCAATCTATGCCGAAGGTGCGGAGGAAAAGGTAACAATGCTCGGGACTGCAAGGAGCCCACTAAATGCATGACGAGCTCTGGGAAACCAGACGAGAAGTACGTCACGTGCGGCCCCAAGAGTCCGGCCTACAAGGGTAAACCAAAAAGCTAAACACAGTGCGGGTAACCCAACTGAACCTAAACCACTGTGAGGCTGCTCAGAAACTGCTGTGTCAAGCAATTCTTGAGTCAAAAACGGATATCGCAATAATGTCCGATAGACCGATCCCTGCTGGTAACGGGAGCTGGGTAGCGGATAGATCTAATTTGGCGTATTATGGATGACGGGCAAGTTTTCAGTCCAGGAGGTTTTGTCCACTTCAACGCCTGGGCGTTGGAGTGGGGCAGCCGCCTTACCAACCCAAAGGGACAGATTCTACTTGAGGCCCTGACCAAATTAGGTACTAATAGTACCTAGCATAGAGACGGAGCGGAGTTGATTATCGACGTGACGTTCGGCAGCCCTGGGCTGTTGAACAACTGGAGAGTGGGGGATGGCTACACTACAGTGACCACCTGGCGGTTCGCTATAGCCTCACCCACAGCGCTAGGCAGCGCGCAGAGGGAGGAGCACCCACTCCGTTCGTTCGCAGATAGAGGACGTCGTACTTCGATAAAGAAGTATTTAAGGAGGTGCTAGAGCGGGAACAGAGACTGAGCGCTACCCAAGATCCCTGCGGTGATCAACTCGTAGCACTACTTACACGAGTGTGCGACGCAACCATGCCCAGAAAGGTCAAACCTAGGGATGGGAGGTCGTCGGTTTATTGGTGGACAGAGACGATCGCCGGCCACCGAGCTAGAAGGAGGATGCAAAGAGCGTGGCCGGGCTCTGAAAAAACGGAGCGTCGCGTGGTGCTAGCTACCGCTAAGGTTGCACTTAAGAAAGATATAAAGACCAGCAGACGAGCCTGCTTTGATGGTCTGTGTTTAAAAGCCAACGCGAACCCATGGGGTGACGCCTATCGGGTGGTAATGGCCAAAACCAAGGGCATGACAGTTCCAACTGAGCAATCACTAGAGCTACTGAAGGTCGCCATTAGATGACTCTTTCCGAGTCAAGAACAGAGACCCTGGCCTTCTATTACTGCAGAATTGTCCCATGACAATGGCACCGTGGACGAAGAACTCATTGCGATAGGCTAGTCACTGAAGGTAAACAAAGCACCAGACGGTATACCGATCCTGGCCATCAAGACGGCTATTTTACTGGCGCCCGGAATGTTCAGGACGGTGATGCAAAGAAGTTTGGACGAGGGCGTCTTGCTGGACGCCTGGAACATCCAGACTCTAGTATTGCTACCGAAGACACGGAAGCCACCTGAGGATCCATCGGTATAAAGACCTATATGCCTGTTGGATACAGCGTACTCACAGGCTAATGTGTCTAAAAGTGGTCAGCGCATACCGCACAGTGTCACGCGACACGATATGCGTTTTAGCGGGGATGATGCCCATTGGCATCATCATAAAAGAGGACACAGAGTGCTTCGAGCAAAGGTGCACAAGAGGTATCCGCAAGACCACCAGAGTCTCATCAATGGTCAGGTGGCAGAAGGAGTAGTGTTCAGTCCGCAGCTCACAGCAGCGCACTGAAGTGACAGAAGAAGAAAACAAACGTACAACGCACAAGAACAACACCAAAAACACAGAGCAATGAGTTCGATGAACGACGAACAACAACATCATGTGTAGTGAAGATTAAAAAGTGTTTTCGTTGCTTCCAAGCTAGCTGATCCCTCACTCGGTCTGTGGTAAAGTCAAACTCGTTGCTAAAAGGTCCTTTTCAGTACTAAAAGGAATTGAATTTTGAGACAGTTTTTGGGGTTTTCGGGGTGGAAGGCTAGAGGTTCGCGTGGGTTTGTAGTGGGTCGAGGAGTTGTCACCCTCATCCCCACATCCTTAGTTCTTCAGGAGTCTGAATGCAGATTTTCCATCTCGTTAAACAAAACATTCTAGTGTGAAGTAGTTCGCCTCAACGCGGTGCACCCTGGAAACGATAAGTTCCCCCTAAACGGTCGTGACATGGGAAACAGGGACTACTCTGAGGTATCCACTACTCCTAGACGTTCCAACCCCGATCCTGGCGCTGGTTTTTTAGATAGGAAGGACCATATGACGCGGCAGGCACCGTAAGTGGTCGGGTAGGAACCTCGCGGACAGGCCTGCGACGGACGTCCCGAACCCTGCTTGAGTCCAGGTTTGGTTAACCTAACTACTAAAGACCTAGTAGTTAGAAATAGTGGTTGCGTTATGCACACTAGCCCCCTCTCTGAAGTAATTCCGAAAGGTGGTTCCGGGGAGGGCCGGGACTCGAGACACGGGTTGGTTTTTACTGGGTCGAGGAAGTTAACCTCGAAAGCTCTCAATTAATAACTGTGGAAGCGCTGATGAGCAGTTGTAAATCTGTTGCGAAAAATTTGCTCGAAAAGTAGAACTGCAACACAGCCTTGGGAATGGCTTGTTTCAGTTCAAGTTGTAAACTTTAACAGCATATACGAAGTAGAAGAGCTTTGAGATCGGCCTCAGCCGATTTACTAATGCTTTTCATTGAAGGGCGCATGCGAATTTCCTTTCAGTTGATTTTGGAATGATATTTTGGCTCAATGTAATCTAGTACTTTTTTACAGTCCTTATAGCATTCTAGACGCGGAAATAATGATATTTCGGGAGGAAACGCACTGAGTAGCTAGCTGGTCCCTACTTTGGCGTCCTTAATTGTAACCATATCAGTTATTCACAAACCAACAGATCTACCAAAGTAACCATAAGTATTAAGCTTTAGCTCGATAATAGCACTATATCAGCATAAATGTTGCTTAAAAGTTCTATATTAGCATATGTTAGGCATGCAAGCTTCATATTAGCAGCACAAATGCATTCGAGCTCCAACTTAAACTTAGCATTATCGCCAGCATTATATGCGCATATAAGGCTGTTATAATGCATAAAAGTATTTATCACAGCATACATGCTTTATATCTGCATTTAGTGCTAATATAAGGCTATACGATAATGCTAAGAACTTGTTTACAAAAGCATTGAAAAGTAATTTGGAGTCAACAGCTGCTGTATGGACGAGAATAAGTGGAAAAAAACTTTGAAAAGTGGAAATTATAGACGTTACAGTTCTACGCCTTCTAATTCGTTCGTAGATGCGGAGATGAAAGCTATAACAATTCTGGAACCGCTTATAGCCAGGCACAGGCAGCAAAGGCAGCGGTCCAACCATGCATAATGATACCTTGGTTCAAGACGCAGTACAGGAAATTTTCGCAGTATATTGAATTTACAAAATATTACTTTACGCATACTAATAAACCCGTTCATTACTAATAATATGAATTTAAACTAAGTGGTTTATTTATAGCTCATTATTGCATGCATTGTCCTCCTTTATTTGGTTAATACCATCAAGAAGAAGAAGCAAAACAATAAATAGTTCTTAAAATAAATCTGAAATAGACAGTTGATAAAGGCAGCATAATAGCATTAGCAGTGCCAAAAATGGGCTATCAAAACTGACAGTTATGTTGAGGTGCATTAATATAGCATTACTAATGCGATTTTAGAGCTGTCACTTCTGCACTATATAAGCATGTTATTTTGCCTAATATTAGCATTACATCTGAATATAGAGCTTCAAGACATTTAAGTGCTGCTATACATGCAGATATAATGCTGATATAATGCTCAAATCAATGTGATCAAATCTTACAAGTTTTGTAAAAAATTTCGAAAACTGATACCATCCAGAAAATAGTCATCGCATCTCAATCTAAAACACAAAAAATATATGTCTTTAAGCCTGTCCGCGTTATATTTCGGACACTTTTCTTTCAGTGTAGATTTTGAACTATTCCACGGATTGCTGAAAATTTTTGCTTGTATGACAGCTGAGCACTTTATTTCGTGGTACAACATGTTTATATTCTTGTTACATTCAGTAAAATGGCGCCGAATCAAGTAGAAGTGCGCAAACGCATTTTGTACGATCAACAGCAAAATACGAATTTTCCGGTACGCGATCTTGCCAAGACACTAAAACTACCGAAAAATACAGTGTTCGGTGTTTGCAAATCATTTGACCAGCGCTTGACTGTGGATCGGAAGGTTGGAAGTGGAACAAATTCAAAAGTATTCTTCCGACAAATGGACAAGAAGGTGGTAGCCAGTGTTGAGAAAAATCCCAATCTTTCTGCGCGAAATGTGGCTCGCAAAGTTGGGAAGTGTCAAAATCATACGTACAAAAAATGAAGCACAGGCAAGGACTGAAGGCGTACACACTTAGAAAATTTTACAGTATTCGATAATTTTGTACCAAACTTTCATGAGCTGAACGTTCGGTTGTGCGATTTACCGGATTTCGGTAAATTTTAACAAGTTCCGGTAGATTTTTACCAAAATACTGTAAAATTTCATCGACATCCGGTAAATCGGATTACTGAACGTTCAGCTGTTGAAGGTTCGGTACAAAATTACCGAATACTGTAAAATTTTCTAAGTGTGTAGGAGGAGGAGGCGTGCTAAGGAGTTTTTCACCAATTTTTTGCAAACATTTTCTTGTGCCATAGTGGACGACGAAACATACGGACTCGAAGATTTTAAACAGCTTCCGGGTCTGTATTTGATTTGGCAGGCCATATGTAGTTGTGGTCGAAAATCTAAAAGTTTCGTCTCTACCGGCACTATCAATAAGGATGCGTACGAGAAAGAATGTCTGCAAAAGTGATTTCTGCCGTTTACCAGAAGCCACGAATTTTCAGTTTTGTTTTGGCCTGATTTGCCCCCTGAGACTATGCGATATCCGTCTTGGAATGGTATAAGGTACAAGAGGTCAAATAAGTGCCAAAAACAGCCAATCAACCAAACTGCCCAGAACTTTGCCCAATAGTGAAGTACTGGGCTTTAGTTAAGCGGAAACTCTTCGAAGCTAAGGAAAAAGAAAATGGTACCGATGATTTCAAGAGAAGATGGAGAATTGTCACGGCGGGCGTATCTGACGATACCGTGCGGAATTTCGAGAATTTTACAGAAATTAGGATTAACATCTTAATCAACTGTTTCTAAGGTAGGTATAACTCTATTATTGTGAAATAAACAACCGGCTTTGTTAAATATTGTGTAACTTTTTTTGCTGCTATTTTGGTGTCCGAAATTTAACGTGGACAGGCTTTAACTGTTGTTGTACAACCATCGTGCCTCAATCGTCTATCGCTTACCTTCTCTGCGACTGACTGTTGCTGCAGCTGTTCGAGTAGCCCGAGTCGGAAATTTTGGTATTGTGTGTCGACTCGGCTCCCTCCAGGTTCTCCATCCCGGTGGCACTCATGACGACGTTCAGCCGATCGATTACGCCCCGTCGAATGTGACTGTATGGATATTCTGCGCTTTCCCCCCCGCCGCCACTATCCGTCTTCGACCAGCAGGTTTCTCTACCAACTACTGAAGAGCTATGTTCTTCCTCCTCACTTTCCGTCAACTGATTTCTTTTCATGAAAACTCCTTGGGCAGCTTTGGAGTTTTCAAATGTTGTACTCACTTTACTTTTTTTTTCAAATATCTCTGATATCACAGTCCTGTAGGAATTGTTTTAGTAGTTTGGTTGATTCGGTGTGGTTGTTTTTGCGTTGCATAGAACTTTTTCAATTTCTTCCACTAAATTGATTATAGAGTAGCTCTTCTATCACACATGTGTCGCAGTGTAAAGCACTTTCAGTAAAGATGCAAACGTATTGCATTGCATTATCTGCATTCTCGGCGAGGCTCTTCGCACACATGCTCTGATTAGTCCGTCTCGGCAATCACACTCACGTAAAACAATAGGGCACCAGCCTTCAGATCAATTACTTTCAATGAAATATGAATATGTATCACAGCTAAATATATATGTTTCTATTTATTTGAAAATATTCCTCTAACAAATTATCACATCACAATCATTATTTTCTCACTTTCTTGCGTTTTAGCTAAACGACGAAAAATTGTATCCGAACGCGACAACCGGTGACTAGTGACTGAATGCGATAGCTGAGTTCAAATGGTCCTCCAGTTCCATCGGTAGAAGCGGCCTACACCGCACCTCTCAGAAGCAGTTAGATGAATCGGCGTTAACCGGAGCCGGTTACACAGTCACAACCGACCCACCACCTCCTCCACCACCCTCAGCTAAGACGACGACGAGGGGTCACATTTTCAGCCACGTGAGTTTTATAACAGCCTCGTTCAGTTTTCCGCTCGTTTGAACGATGATGGGGGCGCGGGGTGGTGTCGTGGTAGTGCTAGATTGTCTATAGCAGCCCTATAGCGATATGGAAGTGCTGCTGCTGCCTTCGGTACTGGTGCGGGGAAATTAGAAGGGCGACTGATTTGTTCAAGTCGGACATTGGATGCGTCTATCTGTCTATCGCTTTCGGGACATAAGTCGTTGCGCTTCGAGTGTATTGGGAATATATTCCACCGTGAAGAATTGGGGTAAAATGAGATAGGAATGGAATATTAGCCATAAAAATTATACATGAAAATAATTATCATTGGGGGTTATTTCGAGAGTCGAAAAGACGTGACTCTTCTGCGTAAATAAAATGAACTGCAACGTGAGTTTTCTCCTTTAATATAGTGACAAGCGTCACTTCGACTGTCGCAATAACCCCCTTTATGTAGTGCTAAGCTGTTACTAATTATCAAATTATACGAAAGTCCAATCTTTTACATGAAAAAGATTCGTCTGAAAAATGTTCTAGTATTAATTCGAAACTCAATTTATGAACAATATTTATGACAATATTGACGAATTTCACGCCAACTCGTCTTCGTGATTGGCAGCACCCTCCCAGAATCCAATGAAACTTTGTGGGTGGGTAGATTATGTCTTTTCAAGCAACTTTGCATACTTTGTTTTTTCAAAATTTATCCAGCCTACCATTTGAAAAGGGCTTAAGTTTTTTTGATAAAAAAATTTAAAATCAACTTAACTCAAAAAGGAACAGACTCACAAAAAAGTATTGTACGATGGATGGCTTTTAGAAAATCGTCCCAACTTTTATGAAAAAAATTGTAAAAATTGTAAAACCGATTCTTACACGCTAAAAAATATATTAAAAAATTTAAAGTCAATTTGCAAAAAATGACTCTCTTAGAATTGGACGAAATTTTTTTCCTAATATAGGCAATACTAATAGCCATACGTTGCGAGGTTTTTTTTGCGAGGCACTTTTAAGGAAAAAAGGTTTTCTCACAATAAATTTTAACCGTGTATCATGCCAACTCGTCTTTTAATTTGGTCCTAAAACCACACAGAAGCCAATTAAATTTAATTATAATTACAATTTGGAATTTTTAACTGTCTTAAAATGTTTGAAAAATCAACTCTGCTATTTGGAAAGGGCCTATTTATAAATTATTAATTTCTTAAACTTTAGTGATAATACAATTAAATCAGGTGCTTGATCCTGTTTATTACCAAACCTTTGAAGAACAGGTCGGACTCGATTATCCGGAGCATCTTGAAAAGTGAAAAAAATTAATCGAAAATAACCATTTCTATTGCATACAATTCAACCTTTAGCTACATTTTAGCAGCCATGGTAACTTAATACAACAAGTTTTGCTATTGTTTATGAAATGTAATGAATGTCCAAAAACATTGCTTTCTATTGTTCAGTTTGTAGTATGTATGCTCCAAAAGCACATTGTTAGGGCATCTTCAGCGGTGGTCTATTTTTAGATTAACTTTATACCTGATTTGCATCAGCGAAACTTGAATAGAACTAACTAAAATAGATCATTGCACGATGGCGTCATCAATGCAGTTTTGATAGTTCAGGAGCTTGTTTACTTGGACTTAGAATATTTTCGGTAAGATCGGTTTGAGATTTTAAGCTCCAAATTTATTACGATTGAAGTAAAATACCCGGAAAACAGACACTAGTGCTTATTTTTACATCATTTCCTGAAGCTTATCGTACAGAAGCCGGAAAAAGCCAATGAAAAATTTCGTTTGAACGGTTCAAATTCTAAAACCTTGAAAACAAGCTCCCTGAACTGTCAAAAAAGTGAGGTTAATACATCTCGTGCAATGATCTATAGACCAACTTTGCGTTCCCTGCACCGGTGTTGTATTTTTTGTTGTTAAACCCGCCAACACCTGTCATCCTGTCAATCGTTCAACATCAGAGATCAGAAAAAAAATTTTCACACACATTTTGCCATTGATTGGTTTGACCAAATATTTTTTAATGCCGTCGTTAGCTGACGACAAGGAATACTTGTTCTTTCGTTTGGCTGAAGGAGAATGTGTGAATGCATGCATTTCATTTAAACGATATTAGATAATACTGATTTGTAGTTTGGCAGCGGATACACAAGAGTCGAAACGGAGAGCGTCACATCCTGGATGACGCCAGTCGACCGTGATTTCCGTTCCGGTCATCAGAAGCTGTTCCAGGACTACTTTAGCGACATTCAAACTTACAACGAGAAGCACTTTGTGCGTTTCCGCATGCCAAGGGAGGTGTTCTGGACATTCTGTGACAACTAGAGCCAACTAGAGGCTTCTATAAAATTTATCTGTATGAGCTATTCGCAAGTGCTTATCATGACTGTCGCGACCGTGCTCTGATGACGCCATATTAATTGGCGCTGTTGTTGCTGATTGCTGCTTATGCTTCTACTGCAGTGAGGGAACTCTCAAAACATCACTGCGGTAGATTCTGATGAATGGCCGCTCGACTGTGGAGCCTCGGCCCGGCTGCTGTTGCTGTTGCTGGCCGCTGTTCCTGGTTGCTGTTCCTGGCGATTGTTCCTGGTGGCTGTTCCTGGCTGCTGTTCCTGCTTTTGAAGCTGGCTTGCGACTGCTCGCTGGTAATTATGTGTCGATTCTACGGTGCTCTAGCCTTTTTACAGGCCACATTGTTTCATTTTGTTTTTCTTATTTTTGATCCGCTTTGAACAATCGTTCGAATGGTGTAGCAACAGGCGATTCACAACATTGGGCGATCTATTTATTTTAGTCGATGTACAAATATATGATCGAAATTTGATTATTTTATTTTGCATTCTATAAATTATTATTTTATTTCTTTTTTGATTTCTATTCTCTGTTACTACAATGACTAATCAATAAATAAACAGATTATTTGCTTTGAAGACTTCGTTACTATTCATTTCCGAGCAATCGAAATACTACTCGGAATCTCGGAACCTCCTCAGCGTTTTCCGGAAAATGCAGCGGCTGTAAAAAAAACTAAGACAAGCATTCGATATTTAGGAATGAAACGAAAAGGCAATTCACTGGCACCGGGAGCAACTAGAGGTAATTAGCAGCATCCGAGGCGAGCAACACAACTTTTTGTCCACCACCAGCATCACACGCAGCAAACACGGTTACTTTTCGGCTCACAAATATTAGGCTAAGTGGCCTTGAACGCACGCACACTACAGCGCCATTTAAAACAAAGGAGAGCAAGTAAGTAGGAAAATCTTTTGGAAGAAAACAAACCATCATTCCTCTGCATGTGCTACAAAGGGAAAGGTGATTGAACGTCAAAAAGCCTAATACCTCAGAATATACTCAATAAAATGGAGTTATTGTTTAAAAAGCTGAAATTTTACTCAATAATTGGTATTATTAAGTAGCGTGTAGTGTTTTGTAAGGGCATCTTCAACGGCGATCCAAATCCTGGATTGGATTCATTTGTTTAGACCGAACACAAAAACATCGCTGCACCGGTGTTGTAAAGATAAGCAAAGGTAGTTGTAATTAAATGGAAAACACTTATTTTTCTTCTTATTTCAAGTTACTAATAGGTTGTTAAGTATTATTACGTCACAAAAAATTACTTTTTATCGAACAAAATTTCCATAATTTGTGGATAATATTTCTTCTGAAGTTTTACTTTAGGTGGTATCGTTCGATTCTGGCTATATCATAACATTTTTTTTTCAACCATCACGAGATACGTTAACATAATTTAATTATAAATACGATATTCAAAGACAGTAGACATCGTTACAGTATAGTAATATTATAAGAGAATTTCAATCATGATGATAATGATAACTGCTACAATAATGAATATTACTTTTCCCGTTTTTTTCTCCAAATCCAAGTAAATAAAACAACACCTTTGATGTTGACATTTGTTTAATTAAAGCTTTTTGTCGTGAAAATGTATAGAAATTGAGGGGATTTAATTAAAAATACCAGCAAAAGTAAATCCAATCCAAATCAAAGGTAATCCAACAAAACAAGGATATTATTTTCACGATAATTATTTTCACAAAGCATCTCGTAAAGCACGAAAAATAAGTGACAGAGCAACATGGAAAGCCAAAGAATGGTTTCATTGGATTATCCATTACAGTAGTTTATGTTTGAAGCGATATCTTCCTCAGCGATACTTTGATCATTTTAGAATACTAGTAACCACAGTTATAAAACTTTTGGGCACTGAAATTTAACCAATAACGTATACGCAATGTGATATTGATTTGCGAAAGTTTGTTTGTGATTTTGAGCGGCTTTATGGTATCTATGGTATCCTCTTCTACTACATTTGGTAGACTGCTCAAGGGATTATGGCCCTTTATGGGCCTTCTTTGTTTATTTATGAAGACATCAATAAGTTTTGAAAAAATATATAAAAGGCCCAAATGAACCATTAATACAAATAGTTAACAGGTATTCTTTGTCTCAGATTGTACACAACGTAAATATATGCTTCTATGCAACAAAAGTTTCTTGAATTTTGACTTAAAGTAAATTCCTCAAACACTTTGGAACATTTAGTTAATAACAAACTTTATACTATAGCCTATGGAATAATCAATAAATACAATGAGAATGACCCATTTGAAATTTTAAGAAAAGGATATTTTAACTATTTCATGTTTAGTGCAGTCTTTCATACTAACTCCAATGTAAAACATAAAAACAGAGCTCATAACGATTGTTATTTTTTTATAATAGAAAATGAGGATACGTAGACTGATAAAACCGCTCCTTACAAATTATAATGATCAGTATTATAACATGAGTCATACATTTTGTGATAATTAACTAAAAATTACGTATTGTTTAACGGTTTCTCCTTGTTTTTTTATTATAGTAACTAGTGATCCTTAGAGTACAGAGATATGCGGAAGCGGCCATGTTGAGCCAATCGAGCAGCGATAACTGTCAAAATCTGAGCCAAACGAGCATGTTTACTGTTTGCTGAGAATGTTTCGATTGCTAAGTATTGAAATGAAGTCAAAATAAATGGTTTATATTTATTACGCTTCACAAAAAAAATGAATCATTCGTATTCTGCTTGAACTCGTGGTGTAATAATAACGCAATATTTTACTATTATCTGTGTTCGATAATGTTGCTTGTGTTGCTGAAATGAAAATTTGTTGGAATTTGTACAGAAGACCGTTTTTCATTTTAGTCAAATCATTTCACTGGTGCCGTGTTGTCAGTATTTTGAAGAGAATTCTGCTCCAGTGTCTAATTCTGTCTGTTTGTTTGGATCGCTTCCCTCATAGCCGTTCAATAATGGAAATTCCGCAAGTCTGAAAGTCAACATTAGGAATCACCTACATTTCTCATTCAAGTCTGCAATAGTAATCATCAGAGTATTCGGAATGTTACTAGTCCATAAGACGAGCCAACCCGCTTCCAGTCTTGTCTCGATTTTGTAATGTAGGGTAAGGGGATGTAATGTTAGCCTACCTCCTTCATTCGGCCTATGTATCAAATATGTCATCAATTTAGCGATAATCAACAAAACCATGTTGCTATCAGGATGACCGATGTTATCCGAAGCAATTGAGACAATATTAATCAACTTATAGTTGTTAACTTCCGCGTAATTTTCGATTTCTTGAACTTTTGGGTCATCATGATTTCACTGATTAAGCTGAACAGATGATCTGCACGATCTTCAAGTGATCCAAATTTGGCTTAATTGAATCAATAAAGCAAGTAATGCAGTCTAGATGTGCAGAAAATAGTTACACGTTACAAACTAACTGTTCACATAGCTAAAATAACAATGATTTTTCAAGAAAATCGTAGACCCAATGTTAGGGACATATTTTTTTGTATGTTCCCAACTATGGCCTGTTGTATCAATAACGTAGTAAAAAGGTTGTTGTTGGTAAAATTTCAAGTGGAAATGCATGAGTTTGCGGTTGTTTATATTCAAGTGGCTCATCTAAACACAAACCGAAGGAACAAAAGCATTGTATAGCGAATTATGATGTTTTCATTATTAAATGGCTGATAAATCATATATAAACATCACATAAATGTTTCGAGGCAGTTTTACTCTAGTTTGTTTTGTGAAATGTTGTTTTAAGTAAATTGAGTACAGCTAGCAATGCCTTAATTCATAAAATTATAAAAAAAAACCGTACAAAGACTGCATTCAGTAATAAATCCTTCGAATGGGACGAAGTTGCATCCATGAATAGACCCAATTTGGTGCCTATAGACCAACATTAAATCCATATCCATCGAAAGGTTCTGGCATTATAAAAAAGTTGTGTAACTTTTCGTGATACATGCTACCAAATGTCTTATCAAACTTATCTTTGCAAGTGTTTAACTAGTTGAATCTCGCTTACAGCTTAAAAACTTCATGAGTTATAATAAAAAAATGTGATCGATGCTTGCATAATAGGCTGAGTCAAGGGACACATACCCTACGTACATATACGGTGATACATTGATGTACACCAACAATATTCAAGCTTATGTTGACGCAATTCGATGATTTAACACCTCCGCGGTTTGTGCAAAACTTCGCAATACACTTCATAGTTGATAGTTTTTTAAATATATAATAAACAAATTACTTGTACGTTATAAATGTAAGCAATAAAAGCTAACAACGACGAAGTCACGCACAAAGCAGTAACATTTTACTCTGCGGAAGTGTTAGCAGCTTTTGTGAACAAAATGAACACCGTTGCCAAACCGTCGGATTGAATTTCCGCATATCTCTGTACTCTGAGGATCACTAATAGTAACCATAATTCATATCTTTCCTTCGTTATATCATACAATGAATGAGCAAGGGATATACTATACGGCACTGTTAATTTCTTGTTTATGAAATCACTATCATATATAGAATACTCTATTTATGGTTGTTTAAAGTTTGAATTGTTTCTTACATTACACCAGCATTATACGCGGATGATACGTATAATGGTGATTACAGCATGAATGGAAAATGTATAATAATGATCATACAGATAATCGTAATTTTATATTCGGGTCCCTCACCTAAAGATATACGAAGCCATATTTGAACTGCCCCTAAAAATAGGAATATCCAAACACGGAGTTATGAATGACTTGTACTTAAACGTACACTTTTGGATCTGTTTTACTGATGTCAAGGGAAATATAATGTTTTTGACCCTTTTTAAATGTTAGTCTAGATGATTATTGTTGTTTTACCAAATGTTCAAAACATTCAATTCATCATGACTGCTGAATTTGATTGGATCCTATAGGGGTGTTGAATATCATAACTAGATGAGTTTGCGTGATACACGTTTAAAATAAGACATGAAAAATATGTTGTTAGAAAAACTTTTTTTCCTTCAAAGTGCTCATCTTGCAAAGTATGGCGAACTTTTAGACAATCATATTGCCTTTATTAAGAAAAAAATCGTTCAATTCTAAGAAAGTCGTATTTTGGAAATTGACTTTAAATTTTAAAATGTTTTTTTTTAGCGTGTAAGAATTGATTTTAGAAATTTTACAATTTTTTTCATTAAATAAAAGACAATTTTTTAAAAGTCACCGATACATCACTTTTCCGCAAGTCTTTTTCTTATTGAGTTATGTTGATTAAAAAAAAATCGATCAAAAAACTTAAGCCCTTTTCAAATGATAGTCTAGATAAATTTTGAAAAAAAAAAACAAAGTATGCAAAGTAACATAGTCTACACACCCACAAAGTTTCATTAGATTCTGAGAGGGTGCTGCCAACCAGGGATGCCATATTCACAGACAAGTCTGTAAATTTGCAGACTTTTCATTTTTGTTGCAGACTTTTTTAACGATGCAGACATTTAGCAGACATTTTATTTATGTTGCAGACTTTTACAGACATTTGAAATATTTTTTAAATTTCAAATAAAAGTATTCTTTGAAGTTCAATTTAAAACGTAAGAGTATCTGAACAGTATAGTAGAAACGATAAGAAGCTTTGTTGAAATATTTCAAAATATCGTAGGTATCATTTAAAATAGAAATCCTTGAAAAAACTAAAACGGTGGGCCACTTGGAGACACAATGGGCTCGGAGATAAGTATCATATAGGCCTTTTCCGAGGGTACCGTAGAAAAGGGGTTGCTGAGTATTTTCACCAAGAAGCAATCAACTATATCTATCAAGTAAACCATAAATACAACCCGCATAAAGATAAACAACTAGCTGTACAGCCATAGACTAACTCTAAGACCAGTAGGTCCCATACAAAACCATTTTTTTTCTTGGCTCAGTCAGTACTAGAACATCGGTCCCAAGCTCGGTCCCAGTAATGCGCTTTTAATAATGAACTCACACACGCGTTAATAATGCGTCCCTAATAATGAACTCACATGAACACACTCTCAAATATTCTGTCAAAATAACACAGCAAATCAAAACAAAGGCGCAAATATGTATAACAAGGTGCTAGCTTCAAGGTGTAATTCGGATTGTTGGTACAGCCAAACAATATTTCAAATGTAAGGTATATTACCACATTATATGTTATTGTTTTCAAATAGTTTAATCTCGTTTTCAGCATATAGCCTCTACCTCTGCAGTCTTTTTGGATTACACACCAACTTTTTGGCATAGAGTACAGCAAAAATTATGTTCTTGAAAATTGCCATTTTTTATGGTAACTGAACTTAACTGCCTATTCAACTATAAAGTTATTTGGCCTTTTATCATCTGACATATTGTTAAAACTATATAGGAGATTGTTCGTTTATAGTTGCCCTACACGTACTGTGGTAGCTGAGAAGAGAATGTCTGCTTGATCGGATGCCAACTTTCAAACATGCTCTACGCTCAATTTCAACTACTTCTATTCAATTTCACAACCTGCTGTGCTCTTACGGACCTATCAAAACTTTCTCATCACATCTTTGGTTCAAGCAGTAATTGCTGTTCACTCCTAGGGTTGCATTTTTATAAGAAGGATATTTCCAATTTTTAAACATGTCTAATCCTTTTTAAAACAAAACGAATCGGTTGAAATTAATATGGGCATCGTCAAAGCTTTTGTGGCGTGAAGCCAGCAAACTATTGGTTAGCAAACGTGGTAGGATATTTTCTAGGAGCTCGATTTATTTAGACCACCTTGGGTCGGAATAACAAAAAGTAGATTTTATTTTCTAATTTGAATACTATTACTTTTGTGATCCTAACATTTGCTCTAAAGCCTAGAACAACAGTAAAAGTTATGAGCTAGGGATTTAGAATATACCCACGGATTAAGTGGTTTATGAAATTAGTCCTATATTTCTAAAATTATAGAATGAAATGAACCAGAATTTGAGGAAAATCCTGGAAAGTTCAGAAGTAGACTTGCAGGAAAAACCTTTCCCGAATTTCAGACGGGAACTAACCAGGAAGAGTATATAATTTCTCAAAAAATCAAGGAAAATATTCCTCTCGAAGATACGTCATAGAAGTTGATGAGAGAACTTCTCTGAAGTTCAGGAAATAACTTCGCAGAAGTTCGGGAAGAAGCTTCTCAACATGTTAGTTGGAACTTTCCTAAAGTGCAAGGCAGCTTTTCCAAAGCTCAGAGGAGAACATTCCAGAATTTAAGAATAATGATTTCTCAAAATTCAGGAAGAAACCTCTCTAAAGAACAGAATAAAACTTTCCAGGAGCATTGGGTGTACTTCTTTCTAATTTGAGCAAGAATTTCCCAATCGTTCCGCAACAAACTTCCCTAAATTTCAGAAGAGGACTTCTCAGTACTCCAGGAAGAAATTTTAAGAACAAATTTAATTGAATTTTCCTAGAAACTTTGGAGAGGGCTTTCCCAAAGTTTCAATAAAATTTTCCTCTAAGTTTAGGATGGGATAAATCAGAAGTTTGTAAGGAATTAGCTCAGGAAAAAAATTCCCCGAATTTCAGGAAGAAACCTGTAGGATCAAGAAGAAATTGTTAAAAAAAATTCAGGAAAGATCTCCGCAGAAGTTCACAAGAGGACTTCTCAGAAGTTCAGAAAAGACTTCCCAAAAGTTTAGTTGGAACTACCCAGAAGTGCTAGAGAGCTTACCTAAGGTTTCGAATTGAACATTCCAGGATTTCAGCACTTCTGGAAATCCCAGAATTTCAAGTAGATAATTTTGATAAAATCAGGAAGAAATTTCCAGAAATATAGGGGAATTTTCTAGTAGTTCAAGCAGGAATTTCCCAGAAATTCAGGAATAAACTTTCCCGAAATTCAGGAGAATACTCCTCTGAAGTTCAGAAGAGAACATCTTGGAAGTTCAGTAAAGAACTTCTCAGAAGAAACTTCTCACAACTCAGGAAGATTTACCAAAACATTCTAGAGAGTACTTTCCCGAAGTTTTGCAGAAATTTTCCTCGTAGTTCAGAATGGGACTTTTGAGAAGTTTAAAAAGTAACTTCACGAAAATACTAACCAACTGATTCTGGAAGGTAAGGTTGGGTTCTGAAATGTGCACAGATAAAAAGAAATTTTATGCGTTTTCTAATGCACATAAATGGAATGCTAGATTTGGCAGAAATTAATGGGATATTTCATGTAAATTGAGATCAGATAATGCCTGCATCTAGCCTTTTGTATGACAGATTACAAACTTTTTTGTATGTTGTATGGATGATTGCATACAACTTCGCTATTTACGCCTCCTCTAGGTTGAAATTAAACGAGAGGAAATTTTACGCGCTTGTTAAAACTAATTATTTTATTCTGTGTGAATTTCGAAGAAAATAAGGAGTGACTGTAAAGAAGTTCATGATTTTGTCTGAAGTTCAGGAGGAAACTTCCCAGATTTTCAACAAAGAGCCTTTTTGAAAAGATCAGGAGAGAGTTTCCCTGAAATTCATGAGATCACTGACTAACCGAAGAAACAGTCTTTACAAAAATCATTCATATGACCATAATGATATTAATCACTCATGACAACATATTAAAATATGATACACACCATCTGCCCAACCGTTTGCATCATACAATGAGGACACGCAGTCATCCAGGAATTACAATTCCTTACTTTCCACCTCGTTTGGAAGATTTGATCAGTAAGAAAATTTCTTGAATTTTAGCTGGGAAGTATAAAAAAAATTGAAGAAGTGTGTCAATAAATCCACGTAGTTTCCGAGAATGCTTCCAAAGTTCAAAGAATCTATAAATACAAAAATGAATTTCTGTCTGTTTGTCTGAACCTTGAAGACTCGAAAACTACTGAACCGACGGCGTCAAATTTTATATGGAGGAGTTTTTGGGGCCGAGGAAGGTGCTTATGATAGTAAGAGACCCCTCTCTTCCCTGAAAGGAGGCTCCCATAAAATGAAACACAAATCTATAAATCGAAGATGACAGCTCCTCGACATAATCTACAAAAAAATCTTTTTTAGTATCATTGTAGTGTTGTTTTTACTAATGAAAAAAGAATGAAAGTGTTGAATTCAACTTAATAATTTCTGTAACGAAAATTGACTTTTTTTTTTCATTGTTATTCAATGGTTATTGTTGAATAGAAAAAAAGTCTGTTGAATTTATCTAATGAAAACTAAGTTTTGATTTTAAAATACAAACTCGAAAGAACGTTACATTGGGAAAAAAAAACTACAGAGAATTTTGTTATCTATGCTAATGCTTCAAGGCTCAGTGTCACTTTCAAAATATGAAACAATAGTGTAAGGTTGCATACTATCCAAGAAATAAATGCAGAAATGTTTACATAATCACACATGTACCGAAAATTACATAAATAGCTTTTTTATTATGGCTTTTCGCTGAAAAAAGTCTAATTTTGTAATAAAAAAATTACAGACTTCCATAGACATTCCCAGACATTTCGAATTTTTATCACAGACTTTTGAAAAATATATCTGGCATCCCTGCTGCCAACCAGTGGATGAGTTGGCGTGAAATTCGTCTATTATGAAAGCCAGTTCACTTAAATTCCAATCTAAGTCGATTACAGCTGTTCTGACCGTTTTGCCTTGTCTTTGCTGCCGTTGCAGCTATTTAGATTACCGGGCAATCTTTTGCTCCACCGCTTGCTTGCGCGGAGTTGAATAACGAGCACTGGGTGAAAAACGTGAATCGAATTTTCCCACTTCCCGTTCGGGCGGAATTATTCGTCTATTCGTCGCCGTCGTATTGGAACCCATCAATGGTTTCTGTTGGTATTGCTATTGGATCTATATCGATGGCCACATGTTGGGCTGCGTGCTGGAGAAGAGGAACAGCTATAAGTAGGATAGGAAGATTCGGAATAAGGCAGTGCACACGAGGTATATCACGTCTTTTGAGGTGTCACACAAAGAAGAGCTGAACCACGTGTAAATTTTTAAAAAGCGCGTGAATGAACATGTGTGTTGATGTTTGATTCGGATGCGGTCTTGCATGAGGTTTTTATGACCGCGTTTTCAGCATGTTTGTATAACTGCACTTGAGTTCCTAATTGAATGGGGTAGACATTTCGTAAACATAGCAGGTAATGTTTGAAACATTCTAAATGAGGCACCTAACACAACGTGACAAGGTAGCTATAGAGTTGACGTCATTTAAATCAATCAAAGCAGTTGAACGCGAAGTGCTGACTGGGACGATGCAAATGCATATGAAGACGGTAATTGGTGTTGAACGTCATAAGCTTAGCCGGAACGGTCCTGAGCCATTTCCCATTGGCTAGTATGTTCCACTGAATAACAACATGAATAATAGCGAAATAGTTTGTTAGTAAGATTAAATAGAGTATTAATCAGGGAGAACGGTCCCAGTAACCGGAACCATATTTTAAAGATTGTTTCCGCAAAAATTTGGACACTCAAAATCTATAGTAAAACACGTATGATGCATTTTATTTCAAATATAACTATTTTTTTCATTAGTTTTGGATATAGCTTACACAGATAAAAAGAAACATAGAATTTTCTGCGTTATCTAATGCACATAAAGGGAATGCTAGATTTGCCAGAAAATAAAGGGACTTTTCATGTAAATTTAAGCCAGATAACGCATGAATCCAGCCTATTGTATGAAAGATTGCCAATATTGCTGTATGGCACATGAAAAGTTGCAAACAATTTCGTTGTTTACGCCTCCTTTAGCTTGGATTTAAACGAGGGGATATTTTACAAGCTTGTTAAAATTAATTATTTTTTTCTGTGTAAAATTCACACGATTAAAACATCGTTATTCATTCTTGCGTCGCTGTGTGAGTTCATTCTTGTTGTTTTATGAATGGAGTGCGTTGCAAGGAAAGGTTTTTGGTTGGGTTGGATGAATGAATATTTCTTAAGTTTTGAATGAGTGTGGGATAATTTTGATTCATCGAGTTGTTTACCTTTTTCTAATAAAGGCTGACTAAAAGTAAATCGGTACGCCCCTCGCGCTTAACTAGCACGCTTAAAGTGCATGGAATCAAAAATCTTTGACAGTGGTTTGTTTACACTTCTACAGAGAACAACTGGTGCAAATATGATCAAAGTTGTCGATCGAGTTCAGAAATAACTTTGAATAAAACTCGAAAGAAAACAAAACTGTAAACAAACATCTGGGAAATCCGGAGTGGTTCGGTTCCAAACTGACTAAAATGTTGAAAATGCCGAAAACAGTTTTTCGGTTGCTCAAAATCTACAAGGAAACCCTGAGTGTGGAAATGAATCGGCGGACATACAAAACCAGGAACCAGGGAACGTCAGCTGAGGAGCAAGGTGTTGATGTGCGTTAAAGCCAACCCCGGTCTTTCGGTACGGAATATCCTTGCCAGAGAAGAATACAAGTCATACAAAGCCAGTAAACATCTGAACCGGCACAAGAAGCAGCATTCCGTGGCAACAAAGCGTGAAAGGTTCTGGTACGACCGTGTTTTGATGAAATACAAGGGTTGCACTTTGATCGATGATGAAGCATACGTCAAACTCGATTTTTAGCAGCTTTACGGTCAACAGTTTTACATCTCGACTGCACGTGGGGATTCAAGTTCGTATTTGCCGACAAATTCACGAAGAAGGCCATGATTTGGGAAGCGATTTGCAGTTGTGGCCTGAAAACGGAACCATTCGTCAAATCCACGACGATGGCATCCCCAGTTTACATCGAAGAATGCCTGAAAAAGCGTTCCACCACAATAAACCTGCTCGAATTTGTTCATTACTAATTGAAAGTAATGGATTACAAAGAAGCTCTATATACAGACTTCAGCAAAGCGTTTGATAGACTTGACATTTCTATGTTGATGTTCAAACTTGATAAAATAGTTATGTTAACGATGTATTTTTTATTTAAACAAATCTAAGGCAAAAATTGACGTCCATGGTTCGAATACTACTTTACTTATGCCCTTTTGTTAAATTTTCAATACATCTATTCTAGTTCCAACCTACCGTACACTGACGGAACTTTCAACACTTTCTCTTCATATCTTTCATTCTAAGGCTTGCTTCATATAGAATTGGAACAAACTTTTGTTCATATTGTGGCGCTCCTGGTGGACGGATTTGGAAGTTCTTGGCACCCACGTGTCGGGAATTTTGTCAGCTTCACGTATGTATTTTTGACATTCCGCAAATCGACTGTACTTTGTAAACAATCAACATGTAAGCCGAAAGAAGGGAAAAAATTGTGCTCAGGTATTTGGAAAATCCATTGTGGTCTGCATCTAGGCTAGCTAAACAGCTGAAGTTGCCCAGAAATACCGTATGGCGCGTTATCAAACGGCATAGGGAAACATTGACGACGATTCGGAAGCCTCAAGCCAATCGTCGGAGTGGAACTGTCGACAGGAAACTGCGTGGTAAGATTTTGAAGACGATTAAGAGGAATCCCAATCTGTCGGACCGTGATTTGGCCAGAAAATTCGGTGCTGCCCATAGTACCGTGAGGAGAACTCGACTCCGGGAAGGAATCAAGTCGTATCGAGCTAGCAAACAGCCAAATCGGACCATAAAACAGAATAGTGTGGCCAAAATCCGTGCTCGGAAGCTATACGACCAGGTGCTGACCAAGTTCGACGGGTGTCTTCTGATGGACGATGAAACCTATGTCAAGGCTGACTTCGGGCGTATCCCAGGTCAAAAATTTTACTTGGCAACGGCTCGGGGGGATGTTCCAGCCAAATTTAAATTTGTTTTTGCCGACAAATTTGCACGAAAATTCATGATTTGGCAGGGCATTTGCAGCTGTGGCAAAAAAACGAAAGCTTTCGTTACAAATAAGACAATGACGTCGGAACTATACCAAAAAGAGTGTCTCCAAAAACGAATTTTGCCGTTCATTCGATCCCACGACCATCCCGTAATGTTTTGGCCAGATTTGGCAAGCTGTCATTACAGCAAAGTCGTTCAAGAATGGTATGCAGAGAAAGGGGTCCAGGTTGTTCCGAAAAACCTTAACCCACCCAACTGCCCCCAGTTCCGCCCTATTGAGAAATACTGGGCAATCATAAAAAGGAGACTCAAGGCAAAGGGAAAGGTTGTCAAAGACATCAATCAGATGAAGACCTGGTGGAATAAGATAGCTAAAACGATAGACGAAGAAGGTGTGCGCCGCCTAATGAGCCGTGTTACCGGAAAAATTCGAGAATTCCTTCGAAACCGTGACGAATAATTTTATCCGTATTTTTTCTTAAAAGTGTGACGAAAATGCTACATTTTTATAAAAAAGATCTTGAATTCAATAATAAATAACTGAAATACAGGCAATTGTTTTTGTTCCAATTCTATCTCAAGCAAGCTTCAAAATCATTTTTTTTTTAAAATTAGTGAATCCTAGAGGGTTTGAGCTGTTTAGAGGAATACCTGTAACTAGAAATTATAAGAAAAATTAGCATTTTCCATTTAATTCCAACTACCTTTGCTTATCTTGACAGATACGCGTATTTCGTCTATAATATGCAGACTTCTTCAGTGTCTCGTACTAATAACTCTACTGCAAAAACTTTCCACTGCGTGTAAAAGTAATGCATAGAATACATAGGAATGTGCCTGATTGTCATATGACTTGATACTAGCACAGTTTTCTTTTATTATTTTCCAAAGCCAAGTGACCGAATGGTCTAATAATTATAACACACTTTCTTTTGGAACGATTCGAAGAATTTTGACACCCATATTGCTAGGGTTCAAATCAAATCATTTTCTGGCCATTCGTGGCCCCATGGGAACCTTCTCTGAACTGGCCATTCTAAAGCCAAGTGACCGAATGGTCTTATAATTATGACAAACTTTCTTCTCGAACTATTCCAAGAATTTTGACACCCATATTGCTACGGTTCAATCCAAATCATTTTCTGGCTATCCGTGACCCCATGGGAACCTGCTCTGAACTGGCCACTCCAAAGCCAAGTGACCGGATGGTTTGATAAATATGGCAAACTTTCTTCTGGAACGATATCAGTAATTTTGACACCCATATTGCTAGGGTTCAATACAACTTGTTTTCTGGTCATTTGTGACCCCATGGGAACCTGCTCCGGAGTAACCGTTCCAGGATCAAGTCTCCAAATTGTCATATGGCAATCACACACAATCCTGTGTATTCATTCCACAACTTTTAGTATCATTATTGTTGATTTTCTATTGAAATCTGATATTTATACCAATTTCAGAACACGGCTCCGGAAATCCGATTTTCCCGGAGACGGATGCTGTCCATCGGTCAAATGAGACAGTTTTGAGAAAATGGTTGAGTTTCTGAATCCAACACTGCTAAAATATTCCAAATCGGTTGGATATTTCCATAATAAAGATCATTTAAGTTAATGATTTTGTTGGCAAAACGGGGGCTTCATTCACTCGATGTTACACAACTGAATACTCGTATTCGGCATAGGTAGCTGATCCTTTGTATCATTTCAAAAATATGTTCGTGAACTATCAGCAGCCTGACACATGATGGTTCAGTAGTATGGTGATAGATGTTCAAGCACTGACACAATCATTCCTCATGCTTCTCGGTGCTATGGTCGGATCGTCTGTATATTGTGAAGCTTTTGTTCTCCGTTTTCCTCTATTCATTCGTTGTTACAAAAATGAATACTCTTATTCGGCAGAGGTAGCTGATCCGCTGTATCATTTGAAAAATATGTTCGTGAACTATCAGTAGCCTGACACATGATGGTTCAGCAGTATCATGATAGATTTCCAAACACTGCTCGCGATTGCGCGCTCGGCTCATGATATTCCGCCAACCGGTCAGCCGCAAGCAGGCGTCCACCAAGTCTCGGCCTGGTCATCGCCGCCCACCACCTCGAATGGACGAGGAGAACTTTCCGACACTCCGGTACCAAGTGCCGAATCTGCCACCAGTTCGATTGAACCATCGCCATGCAAACCGTCCGTCAGCATGCGTTCAGCAACGATTCGTGGCTGCCACCGCTGCCCATGCCGGTTCTTCTTCCAGGCTGAGGCAATCCGAGTTGCAGTACCTCCATGCAACCACCGGCCGATGGACAGCTTTACGACTCGGAGCAAATGGTCGAGTTCGTCCAAGAGCTTTACCGCCAACTACGTTCCTGCCGCTTGAAGGAGGAACAACTCAAAGCCGCCACATCCGTGACGATGAAGTTCCTGTGCAAGCATGGACCGTAAACGCACCATCAGCATCCTCAACTGGAATGCTTGTTCCATCCGGAACAAAACTGTTGAGCTCGGTGATTTCCTTAATAGGAAGGCCATCGACATCGCCATCGACACCGAGTCACATCTCAAGCCGGATCTCAGCGCTTTCATCCCTGGATATCGGATTGTGCGACTTGATCGTAGCGGCTCTAGTGGAGGAGGAGTTGCGATCGCCCTGCGCTACAACATCAACTGTCATCTACTTCCGAGCTTTCAGCTGCTGTCCATCGAAGCCATCGGAATCGAGGGTGAATCTGCCGTCGGCCCTATCACCATCATCCCGGCCTATTGTCCCAAGCAAGCCAGCACCGCCAATGGAATAACAACGGTCTTACGGAACGACATCCGCAAGCTAACTCGGAGGCAGAGGAAATTTATCATCGCCGGCGACCTAAATGCGAAACACGAAACCTGGGGGAACAAATGCCGCAACCGGAACGGAATAATTCTGCAGGAAGCCCTGGAAGAGGGCCATTACACCATCCTGGTCCCGGATACTCCCACCCGGTTGAGCATTTCAGAAAGTATCATGGGGTGTTACATAAATTCGCTTGTAATATTGAAAACGGTACGCGAACCTACGGCATATGATCATCTTTTATCAGGCACTTCAAAAGTGGTAAAGTCCTGATTTGTCCCAAAACGATTCTCATCCTTTAGGTTTGCAAAATGGTGCTGGAATTAAATCAAATAATAGTGAAGCAAACGACTATGAAGATTGTTACTGTTCAAAACAGTTTAACGGAACAGATGAGTAAAATGAAACTTGGTTTAAACTTGAAATGGCTCAATATGAACGCTATGCCCTGAAAAACTGTTTTCGAACTACAAAAGGATTTGCAAGATAAAATCATTGTTCCATTCGAACAAACAATCAACGCACTTGAGAGCATCGGACTTGCCACAAACGCAGGGAAGATAATCCGGACAGGATTATGGATCTCTACTAGGACACCAATAACCACTACTTCAGACTATTTCGACCTACACGACACGGACACAAATATGGCACCCGATTGACCCACCTGACTAATTAACCCGCTCTGAACAACGTGATAGAAACCCCCCACCCAACTCTGAAATTTAGAAGACGGTTTTTGCCACCCATGGCCCCTAGTCTTCCCATGAAATCCAACCAGTTTGTTAAATGAATTATAATAAGGGACCAAGAGCCCCACCACTTGGTTGAGACTCCCAAGATCCATCCTCGTATTTTTTCATCATTCTATCAAGAGACGAACCAGCCACAGTCTCGATAATAAAGTCAATCAAATGAAATCGAATCGTCCATGGTTCACCCGTGGGAGCCTTAATCGCTCAACCCCTACCGGAATTTTAAAAATAAACACACACACATACACTAAAGCTGAACGCCGAAACACGCAAAGAGGAATATCAATTGTTATCACATCTCAAAATAAACCACGTTCAACATGTGCTGCATGTTTTTTAACCAACGGAGCAATCTGGAAATCATGTACTATCCCACCCAATCATCGATCGTCGCTAGGATACTGCTTGGTCCCGTGTTCTACCGCAAAGGACAACGCATTTCGACAACGTGACCATTACATTTTATGACACTGTTGCGTTTGTGGGCTGTGGCACGCAATTTCGACAACAGTTTTAAAAGCTGTCCTTTCACTCCGTCGCAGACAATGCATTTGATATTGAATCATTTTTCCTTGGAAATGTATGTGTGCATCTATTTCGAATCGCAGTGAAGCCCTTCCAACGTTTTGATTGATAAACGTCTATTTATAGGAAGAGATACAATGGCACTTATAGGGTAACTGTTGGCTTCGGCATTGTTGACTATTCTCGGCAATTGATTATCAAACCTCTATTTCCGCTGATTCACGTGATAACTTGGTCATTTAGCTTTAATTTTATTACCTTTTAATTAGTGAGCCATTCCGTTAAGCCATTCCGTTAGTGTTCGACTAATGATTGCATGAAAAATCTGGCCGAGAACGAATTGTAAGGAACATGAGTCTATGGAAAGAATATTAGACTGGTTAAAAAAGAAAGTTCCATAGTAAAAACTTGATAATAAACCTAAAATTAAAAAAAAATCAATATACATATCTTTATATTTTCGCCAGATTTGTATAATGGTAAATATTGTGGAAGTTATCAAAAATTGATCTTGAGGCAGTGTATTACCATTTTGAGTTAGTACGTGACAGTAGAAACATTACGACATTTGTCGCTCGTATTGGAGTATACCGAGTTTGTAAACTCATGTTCGTCATTAAATCAGCACCTGGGCTATTTCAAAGGGAAATGGAGAACCTGTTCAGAGGGATTAAGGGATTGATAGTTTACATGGAGGATATGCTAGTTCACGGATCGACAGATGAGGAACATGATCAAACGTTAAAAGAGGTCTTGGATCGCATTCATCAGAACAATATACAAATTAACGAACAAAAATCTCAGTTCAGGACGACCGGACAAAACATGGTCATGGCTAGTGGAGGACCAACGCGCCCTTGGTGTCTTTGAACGGAAGGTGCTGCGTACGATCTACGATGGAGTGCAGATGGAAGATGGAACGTGGAGGAGGCGAATGAACCACGAATTGCATCAGTTGCTGGGAGAACCTCCCATCGTACACATCGCAAAAATCGGTCGACTGCGATGGGCTGGGCATGTCGTAAGAATGTCGGACGACAGCCCTGTTACAATGGTTCTCGAAAACAAACCGACGGGTACAAGAAGAACAGGCGCGCAACGAGCAAGGTGGGTCGATCAAGTAGAAGGCGACCTGCGGACTCTCCGCATACAGCCATGAACCGATTACAATGGAGACAACTTCTATGTACAGCAGAGGCCACACCGGCCTTGGTCTGATTGGTAAGGTAAGGTAACTGGGGAATGTTGAATCTTTGGGATATTTCGACCCTAAGGACGAAACTCTGTTGATTACAGATGCTAGTGCGTTCGGATTGGGTGCATTTCTAGGCCAAGTGAAAGATGGTATTCCAAGAACAATATCTTGTACCTCAAAGAGTATAGCGGATCATGAAAAAAATACTGTCAAACGGAGAAAAAGTGCCTAGTTATAATATGGGCAATGGAAAATCTATTGATTTATCTTTACGGAATCAAATTCACACTGGTGACGGATTGTAAACCACTATAATACTTGTTTAACAAAGCCTAGCCAAACCATTAGCGAGAATTGAGCGCTGGATTCTATGGTTATTGAGTTTTGATTTTACCGTTAAATACGAACCAGGAGAGCATAATTTAGAAGATTCACTGTCTAGATTGTCGCAAGGGTTTAAATGTCATCAAGGAGAACCAGATGTTATTGAGTGGCTATTCGAGCAAGTACGACCAACTGCTTTAAGTATGAAAAGGTCTCGAAAATGATGAGCTTCAGAAACTGAAAGATGCTTTGTATTCAGGGAGCTGGGATGATGTTCCAACGGGTTACAGAACTGCCACTTTCAAGGATGATTTATCGTTATATAGAAAATTGATCCGACAAAATGGTTGTACCTAAAGGGCTAAGGCCGATGACATACTCATGGCGTAGGGAAGCGTTGCGCTGCGTTGGCGTTGACAAGGGGAGGAGGCGAGCAAAGCGTTTTAAGAGATACTGGAAGCGAGATTAAGAGCGATGCCGCTTAGGCGAGTGTAAAAATTATTCGAGATTTTTGAGTTAATCAAGTGATTCAAGCACGAATTCATCCGAAGAAGAATATTACGCGTCCTCAAGCACGCTTCACTTTTTTATGGACAAGGAAAGAGAGTTCGCAGAACCGAAACAGAAAATAATGGGAAGTTCAGTAGAGTGTACGACGACCTCCGTAAATATCCTGATAAGTTTCATATTATACTACGATGAATATGGACAAATTCGATTTGATTTTATACATAGTGAAACACAAATTAATGAAAAATTGGCCAAACTGTAATAAAGAGCCGATTCTACAATGTGAACGTTTGGTTATTACTATCAGGACTTCTCAGAGCTTCAGGAAGAAGTTTGAAGAAGAGGACTTCTTAGAATTCGGAACTTTCCAGAAGTTCTGGAGTTCTTCCCAGGAATGCAAGATGCAGAAGTTTAGATAAAAATATCGCCGGAGTTCAATGAGGAACTAGCCAGGGAGTGCACTACCTATATTTAAAAAAAAAAATCAGTAGCACACATCAACACGGCTCAAGACGATAGGCCATAGAAGTTCAGGAGAAAACTTCTCTGAGGCTTAAGGAAAAACTTCCCAGAGATTCTTCCCCCCCCCCCACTTTTTTAGGAACTTCCCAGAGGAGGTAGAGATTTTTCCCGAAGTTCGGAACAGAAAAATTCGGAATGATGATTTCTCGAAGTTAAGGAAGAAACCTCTCAAAAGAACAGAAAGAAATATTCCAGAAGCAAAGGGGGTATTTCCTAATAGTGTGAGCGAAAATTTATCAGAAACTCAGGAACAAACTTCCCCAACAAAGTTCAGAATGAACTCAGAAGTTCAGAAAGAAACTTCGAACAAATGTAATGGAATTTTGCTTGGCAAATGAACAAACGGAATGGAATTCTGGAGAACACTTTTCCAAAGTTTCGGTAAAACAGTTTCCTCGGAGTTCAAGGTGGGACTTATCAAGAGTTTAGAAAAAACGTGCTCAGGAAAATAATTGCCGAATTTCAAGAAGTAACTTACCAGTGAATAAACTGCCTTTAAGTTCAAGAAGGAATTTCTCAAAAAATTCAGGAATGCAGGAGAGGACTTTTCAGAATCCCCGCAAGAAACTTCCCAACAGTTTAGTTGGAACTACCCAGAAGTGTGATAGAGCTTCCATGAAGTTCAGAATCCTGAATTTCAGAATGAAGTTTTTTGAAGTTCAAGAATTTACAGAAGTTCAGGTAGATACCTATGAGATAAACAGGAAGAAACTTTCCAGAAATATAGTGGGTACTTCCCAGTAGTTCAAGTAGGAATTTCTTGGAAATTCAGGAACAAATTTCCTCGGAGTTTAGGAGAAAACTTCCAAGACGTCCAGAAAGTTCCAAAAAACTTAAGAAGGTTTTCCAAGAAATTTCAGAGAAAACTTTCCCATCGTTTTGGAAAAAAATTCTTCGCAGTTCAGGATGAGACTTATCAGAAATTTAAAAAGTAACTAAGTTCAGGAAAAAAAACTTACAAAATGTTTCTGGAAGGTGTTAGATGTGAAATTCCGAGAACATCAGAAGTGAGAAAACTTTCCAAAAGTTCAGGAGGAAGCTGCTCAGAATTTAGCATTTTTTCTTTGAAATTCAAGAGATAATCACTGACGAACCGAAGAAGCAGTCTATACAAAAATCATTCATATGATCATAATGATATCTATTGCTAATGACATCATATGAAAATATGGTTAAAACCATCTTCCCTACCGTTCACATCGTACTATGGGCTGGGACGAAGGGATGGATCGCTCAGCACACTTTTCTCCTGTACTATTTTTTTGAGTGTTCCCGTAATGTGCCGAAGGTGCAAATGTGTTGACAGCTCAAATTTTTATTTTCTGCTGAGCCTGGCAACCAGGCAATGCCTATTGGCAAGGTTGCTGGTTTCATATTTCTTTAAGCTCAACTGTCATAAGTGTGCCTCAGTGTGCCACACATGCACGCTAAGATCAGTTTACCGAAATATGGGTAAAGAATACCCATAATCGCTAAAAGTGCACATACCCATTTATGGGTTTGTTTCTACTTACCCATATTTGAGTATTTTTTCCAATACGAATTTACTTAAATATGAGTAAAGTCAACTTTACCCATAAATGAGTATGGGCACTTTTTTGCGTTTATGGGTAAACTGAGCTTAGCGTGTGTGGTATGGATTGAAAATCGAAATGCCGCTGTAAGGAAACATGTTCGTCTAGTGTGTAAGACATCGTGGCTGGCACACTTTTCTAAGCGACTTACCCTTGGCTGAGACACAAACTCATGTAGGAATTACAATTCCTTAGTTTCTTCTCGCTTCGTTTGAAAAAAAAATCCTACTTAGAGTACTAGAAGTTTAAATGCTTTTCGAGAAGGTTAAAGAACTTCAAAATAAAATCTGCATATCTATACAGCAACCTTTGAATGTTAAATGTTTAAAAAAAAAAAAACGTTGGCAATAGCTCCAGTATAGACAAAAATTAGTTGGTTATAACTAGATAATAACTCCTCCTTTTAATCATCTTTGAAATTGATATTGGCACTTGCATATCCTCATATTCATTAATAACTTCCTCGAAAACTACTTCAAATCGCAATTTTAGACCAGTGTCCCAATAAGGTTTTCTGAATTACAAAAACATAAGAGTAATTCACAAAACAAGAGTGAACCATTTAAATACTTATTCTTCGACTGTCAGAAATGGTAGCTGAATTGATGTAGGTTCTGAATTATTGTATGGTGTAGTATTTCAATGCCATTTTGAAGAATTTCAACACTAAAGTCAACTCAGATTCAGTCGGCTTCTGTAATGCGCAACTTTGCTCGACTCGACTGCTATTATTGACCCCTTAATCTGACAAGCTCGACTCGATCGGAGCGATCAGCTAAAGTAAAGTTGATTTTTGTTTTTTTTTTCATACTTTTGCCTTTTTTAAATTAATTATGCGAAAAATCAACAACATTCGTATTTAGACCTTCTATTTACCAATTGTACTGAAGACTTCTGTGTATTGACATCATCAATTATAGAAATCGAGTCGACCATCATTTTGCTCGTCAGATCAGTTTGGCAATTACATATGTCGAGATAGACGAAATTTTGTCGAGTTGGTTGACTCAATTGATCGCTCAGAATCTAGTGACTATTGACTAGTGATTTGTCAGATTTTGTCGTGAAAGAGTTTGTTTTGATATGCGTTTTTTTTATTGGTTCAGGGTTCGGACTGAGCAAGGTAAGAAACACACTAAACCATTATTTTTAACAGGTGAATTAACAGAAAAACAATTTTCTTCAACAAAACTAATGTCAAACAGAAAACTAAACGCATTATTTTAGTACATTTGCATTTGGGATTAGCATATCGATCCACGAGTTAAGCGTTTTTTTTTAAATTAGTCCTAGCTTTCTTGATGCATAGAAAGAAAACTTCTTTCTAATTCAAGCAGGAATATCCCAAAAATGTCAGGACCAAACATCTTTGAAGTTCAAGATCATATTTCCCAGAAGTTAAGGAGAGAACTTCCCAGAAAATCAAGAGAGGACTTCTCAGAGCTTCAGGAAGAAGTTTAGAGACAGGACTACTCAGAAGTTTGGAACAGCCTGCCCTTCGGTTCAGAAGGGGTATGGGCGCGTTCTGTCGAGTCGGTCGCGGCAGATTTCATGTGTGAATCGGCTGCGCCATCAACGTTCAAAAGTGCCTGAACCAAATGGACAGCTTGTAATGATCACTTGAAGATGTGATGGGGGATCATTGCCCTGTTATTCACAAATTAAGCACGTTGTAAAACGTTTCTTGTATTCTAATACCAAACATGATGGAATTGAGTAAACGAGCAAAAACTCAACGGGAATTATCTCTCATACCTGGAACATTGCTGGTTTTATCATAGTTTTATAGCATTCTTGAAGTTCAATTCATGCTCTTCAGAACCCTTATAAAACCAAAATTGTTACTTGGGTATGCTTCCGTCGAACCATTCTGAACGGCCGTTGTGAGAATATCACCATGAAAATCTCACATGCGCATAGCGTGTTACCAATCACTAATCCCTTTTCCTTTCTATTCTCTTCCCTATCCTATGACCATGAGCAATATCATATCGTCATCCTAAAGTCAATTCTTCAAATGCAGTAACATCGAGACAACACAGAGCAATAAAGAACGGTATAAACCCTGACCAATTTTACTTTCAGACAAATTTTCTAACACAAGGTAAGCAATCAAATGACCATTACAAAATATACTGAATATCATCATATCGACATAATATATATAACGGGAAAAGGGAGCATCAGGGCACCCAAATGAAACGATTTGGATAGAGAGCATGGGACTGCCTCCTCCCTATTGTTAACATTTCGTGGAACGAGGGCGGGCTCTTCGACCCCATCTATTGGGTTTATTCTGTCAATCGAGGACTCGACTCTAATGCTGTGGATGTGAACTTGCTTTTGAAATGAGATTCTCTTCCCTATATTCGCGGATTTCGCATAAGTGTCTCTGCTTACGGGCTCGCCCAAACGTTTTTGGCCCTTCATATAGGAGCTTGAAGATCACAAACAACAGTAGAATCCTGATCATATCGTTTTTCAGATTATTCCATTGCTATGGAAAGTTACCTTGCTACAATAGATGGTAGTATCTCATCATCATCATCATCATCATCATCAGGACTACTCAGAAGTTTGGAACACTCCAGAGGTTTTGGAGTTTTCCCAGAAATCTTGACTTCTCAGAATTCCAGAAATAAACAATTTCCCGAAGTTCAGGAGGTAACTAACCAGGGAGGGCGCTATCTAAACATTTTCAAAAATACCGAAACAAACTTCCACAAATTAGTTGGGTTTAGTCACCTTGGAGTTGTATTATTTGGTTTTTGGTTGTTTTTTTTCGGTGAAGCGGAAAAAAACCAACCAAAAACTCAGAACGACTTCTCAGAAGTTCCAGATGAAACTCTCCAAACGAAATGCTAGAGAGCTTCCGCGAAGTTCAGAAGATAACCTTTCAGAATTTCAGAATGAGGATTTTTCAAAGTTCACGAAGAAACCTCTTCAAAGAACAGAAAGAAACTTTCAAGAAGAATAGTGGGTACTTCCCAGTAGTTTGAGCAAGGTTTTCTCACAAGTTCAGGGAAAATTCCCCAAAAGTTCTGAAAAGGACTTCTTAGAAGTTCAGGAAGAAATTTCCAACAAATTTAAGCAAGTTTTTCTAGTAATTCTAGAGAGGATTTTTCCAAAGTTTGGGTGAAATTTTCCTCGAATTTAAGGATCAGATGTTGAAATAGAATAAGTTCAGACAAAAACTTCCCAGAATTTCAGGAAAAAACTCACCAGAGAGAGCACTACTTATAAGTTCAAGAAGGAATTTCTCAAAAATTTCAAGAAACTTCGCTAAAGTTCAGGAGAGTACTCTCCAAAATTTCCTAAGGAAATTTCCCAAAACCTTAGTTTGAACTATTCATTCAGAATTGAACATTCCATAAGTTAAAAATAAGGCTTTCTCGAAGTTCATGAATTCCCAGAAGTTCAGGTAGATACTTTTTAGAACAGGAAGAAACAAGAAGAAACTCTCCAGAAGTATGGGAGGTCCTTCCTAGTAGTTGAAGCATGATTATTTCAGAGATTCAGGAAACTTTTTCGAAATCCAGAAGAAAACTTCCCTGAAGTGGGGGCGACCCCGTCGTAGTGGTTAACATCCGTACCTCTAGTTCGAATCACACCCCCGGACAAGTTACGAAAATACCCAAAAGGTATTTGATTGACTACAATGAGAGATGAACCAGCACAGGGCTGCAAATCTCGATAATAAAGGAATAAAAAACAAGAAAAAAAAGTTCCCTGAAGTTCCGAAAAGTTCTTCTCAGAAGTACGGAAACAAACTTCCAACAAATTTCAGAAGAGTTTTCGAGAAATTCTAGAGAATACTTTCACAACATTTTGCAGATATTGTTCTCACAGTTCTGAATGGGACTCATCAGGAAATTAGACAGTAACTTAGTTAAGGAAAAAACTTGGCAACTGTTCCTGGAAGGTAAGGTTGTGTTATTAGATGTTAACTTATAAGAAAATCAGGAGTGACTGCCAAGAAGTTTAGCAGAGAAGTATAAAAAAAATTGGAGAAATTTATTAATACATCAAAAAAGTTTTGAAAAATCTCCAAAATTCAGAAAATCCTCCAAAAATTCCAAAAATGAATCCTCGGTTCAGAAAAAAATCCTCACTAACGATACCAGAAGCTAGGGAAAAATATTGAATGCTTTACCAGAAGGTCAGGGAACTTCGAGATCAAATCGTTGAAGTGAGATCGATCACTGCATATTTATACAACAACCTTTGAATGTTAACTTTTTTAAAAATTAATGCTGTCAATAGATTCAGCATCATCACGCATTAATTATATTAATTAATAACTTCCCAGAAAAGTATGTACTTCAAAGTGCAACTTTGGAACAGTGTCCCAATGAGGTTTTCTGAATAACAAAAACATTAGAGTAATTCACAAAACAAAAGTGAAAAATGTAAATACTCATTCTTCGACTGTCGAAAATGACAACTAAATTGATGAAAGTCCTGAATTACTGCATGATGTTATATATCAAAAACGCTTTGAAAAAATTAATTCAAAAAAATTAATGATTTTGTTATTCAGAAAACCTCATTGGGACGCTGTTCAACAGTGACGATTTGAAGTGTTTTTCGAGGAAAATATTAATTAATGTGGACAAGTGTTCATATGTATTTCAAAGATTACTCAGAAGAGCAGTTATTACATTGTTATCACCAACTAATTTATGCGTGACGATACAGAAGTTATGGACAGCAGGATTTTTTTTAAACATTTAACATTCATAGGTAAATCATTCAAACTTTTTGTTTTTTGTTTCTTAACTATCGAGATTTTCAGGCTCGGCCTGGTTCATCTCCCGTCGTTGTCACTCAAACACCACTTTTGGGCATTTTCGTAACTTGTCCGGGGGTGAGATTCGAACTCGTGAATTTGGCGTAAGAGGTATGGATGTTAATCACTACGCCGGGGTCGCCCCCATCATTCAAACTTTTTCTTAAGCTTTTAGTACCCTAAGTGCTAAATTTTGATGGTCCGAGGTTTTTTTTTAAATTGATTTTTCGAAGATTCTTTGAATTTTGAAGGAGTTCTCGAAAATTTCATTGAAATATTTATAAACTTCTTCAAATTTTGTTATACCTCTCTACTAAACTTCAGGAAAGTATCTTTCTTGAAAACCAAGAAATTGCAATTCCGACCAGAGTTTGTATCCTAGCTCATAGTACGAGGCGAACGGTTGGGTAGATAGTGTTCACCATATTTTACTAAGGTGTCATGAGCAATGGATATCATCTTTGGTTCGTCAGTGATCAGCTTTTGAATTCCAGGGAACCTCTCTCATGATCTTCTACAAAGCTCTTTGCTGAAATTCTGGGATGTTTCCTCCTAAACTTTTAACAGCTTTCCTCATGAACTTTTTGGCAGTCACCCCTGTTTTTCTTGGGAATTCAAATTTAACTACCCATCCTATCATTCCAGAAGCATTTGGATAGTTTTTTTTTCCATGAAATTAGTTACTTTCTAAACTTCTTATAAGTCTCATCCATAGCGAGGAAAATTTCTCCAAACCTTTGGAAAAGTTCTCTCCAGAATTTCTTGGAAAATCTTCTCAAATTTTTTGAAAGTTTCTTCCTGAACTTCTGAGAAGTCCTCTTCTAAACTTCAGAGAAGTTCTCTCCTGAACTTCAGGGAAGTTTGTTCCTGAATTTCCAAGAGATTTCTGCTTGATCTACAAAAAAAATACACTCTATACTTCTGAAAAGTTTCTTCCTGTTTTTCTCAGAAGTATCTACCTGAACTTCTGGAATTCCCGAACTTCAGGCAATCTCTCTAGCAGTTCTATGTCGTTCTACTTAACTACCATTTTTGGAAGTCCTCTCCTTTACTTCAGAAAAGTTCTCTCCTGATTTTTTTGAGAAACTCCCTCTTTAACTTATAGGTAGTGCCCTCTTTGGTAAGTTTCTTCTTTAATCTGGGGAAGTTTTTACTTATTTTTTAAACTTCTAGTAAGTCCTAATAAATCATCCTGAACTCCGAGGATTTTTATCCGGGAATTTGGAAAGTTCTCTCCAGAATATCTAGGAAAATTCCGTTAAATTTGTTGAAAATTTCTTTCTGAACCTCTGAGAAGTAATTTTTTGAACTTTTGGGAAGTTCTCTCTCGAAATTCGAGGAAGTTTGTTCCTGAACTTTTGAAAAAATCTTGCTCCAATTTCTTGAAAGCACTCCCTATGCTTCTGGAAAGATTATTTCTGTTCTTTGGAGAGCTTTCTTCCTGAACTTCGAAAAATCCTCATTCTGAAATTCTGAAATGTTCTCTTCCGAACTCTGGGAAAACTCTCTAGCACTTTTGGAAAATTATCCATCGAAAGAAACGATTGCTGCAAGAAGGGGCTACTTTATTGTCCATTGCTGCAACAAAATCTTCACAGATGGAGGCACTGCAAGAACAGTGTTTTTAAGAGGATCAGACATTTCGAATTTCTAGAAGATACCTTCGTTAATGTCATTAAATGAGAACTGTCCAGAAAGGGCTTCTGTTCTTGAAATCAGGGCATCTGGGGTTTCCTATCCTGTAGTTAGTACTGCTAAAAACCAGGAGGAATTGGATTTTTCTTTTTTCCACCATTAATTGAAATGGGCAGGCTGATTTGGAGCTCCTGTTCAACCCGTTAAAGTATATAAATTAACCATACATTCTTTACAGTATAAGTATATTCTACTGTTATTGTCCAAATGATCTTAAATAGGCGAATACTCATTGGGATATTAGTACATATCCCTGAAAGCCATT
Source organism: Aedes japonicus (assembly GCA_034211315.2). Lineage (NCBI taxonomy): Eukaryota > Metazoa > Arthropoda > Insecta > Diptera > Culicidae > Aedes > Aedes japonicus. The sequence continues at coordinate 10,971 of JASCZW010006950.1, read as the reverse complement.
AGAGGAGAAAAAACATAACCTACTAATAGACACACTACAATTTGAAGGCAAGGCAAGTGAAATAAATGTAATTTGAACTTTGCACTTCCTGAAAGTCTCTTAAATAAAGATATCTAATCTAATCTACTTTGCACTTCATGAAAGTTCCTACTAAACTTTTGTGAAGTTTGTTCCGGAACTTCTGAGAAATCCTTTCTTGAACTTTGAAAAAGTTCTCTCCTGAACTTCAAGGACCTATCGTCCTGAGCATTGTGGAAGTTTGTTTCTGATTTTTTTTAGAAAGTATAGGTAGTTCTCTCCCTGGTTAGTTTCCTCCTAAACCTCGGGGATGTTATTTCACAAACTTCTGAGTTCTCTGTTGAATTCCTGGGAAGAACTCCAGAACCTCTGGAAAGTTCCAAACTTCTAAGAAGTCCTCTTCCCTAAACTTCTTTCTGAAGTTCTGTAAAGTCCTCTCCTGATTTTAGGGGTAGCTCTCTCCTGTACTTCTAGATAATATCTTCCTGAAGCTCTGGGAAGTCTACTTCTGAACTTCTTAGGATGTGCCCTAAGTTCTGGTTAATTTTTTTCTTTAGAGACTTGACTCGGAAAAAATGAGACACATAAAAATGATCACCAAAAGTTCATTTTAAATCGGATACATCTCAAAGGACGACGAGACATATATCAAGGCGGACACCAAACAAATCCCCGGCCTCGATTTTTTTTGGGCGGTATGTCTCGCATGGAGTACCTGTTGTGGCAGGCGATCTGCGAGTGCGGACGGTACAGCAAGCCGTTCGTTACAACCGGCACCATAAGCGGCCAGATTTATCGAGAGAAATGCTTGCAGAAGCGCTTGCTGCCCTTCCTCCGCTCTCACCGTGGTCTCACGCTGTTCTGGCCGGATCTCGCTTCGTGCCATTATGCCAAGCCTGTAATGGATTGGTACAAAACGAAGGGCGTTAATGCTGTCCCGAAGGAGGCGAACCCGCCAAATACACCAGAACTTCGTCCGATCGAAAAGTTTTGTGCGATGATGAAAAAGAAGTTGAAGAAAAGCGGAAAAACATTCAAAACGATGAAGCTTTGAAAAAAAATCTGAGAGAAATTGTGTAAGGAAGATGGACAAAGCCTCGCCCAAGATCTCATGAACAGTGTTAAGAGAAATGTACGGGCATTCAGCTTGGGGGAGGAAATTCAATAAATAAATTAAACCAAAACATAGCTAATATATAGTTATAGAATCTCTGAAAATTTGAGAAGTATCCGATTTAAAATGAATTTTTGGTGATCATTTTTGTGTGTCTCATTTTTTCCGAGTCCAGTCTTTAGCTACGAAAATATGCAAAAGGTATTTGAGCTAGGGGTGAGACAGCTCTACTCTATGTTGCTTTAATGCACGGAGTAACTCGCGAATAACTCAATATAGCTTAAACCCGAATCAAACGTCATCGGTGCTTACCGGATGCCAGGGTTTCGATAAGTTTGACTTCCCACTAGACTTTCAATTTGTTTGAAAACATTGTAGACATTCTACGAATGGCAATATGTAGAAGATGGGACAACGGTGAGCCCTACTAAAATGCAAAGATTAGGCATGATAGCGATATGTATACATTTCTAATTAGCTAGCTCGTTTGTATTTTTTCCTGCCATTGCTCCAAAGTCTGGCCATCTGGTGGAATGAAGCTGCATTAGCAAATGGCAGTTCAAGCCAAAACTGATGAGTTTACATGACTTAATTGGAGACATAAAAATAACTCCTTTTCGCAAAAGGCGAAGCCTTACTCGCATAGTAGTAAATAAGATATAAAATTGTACGAGCATATCATATATGTAGTTTAAGTGAATGTAGCTTAATTTAAAAAAAAAAAACAGAGTTAAATAGAGAAAATTAAAAACAATGAAAATTGCTAGTTTCCAATTGTGCACACTCAAGAGCTAATGTACTAGCGTCGGTTGGTTTGACGGCTGCTTTCCAATACAGAGAGAAAAATAATTCGACATGGAGTTTTCATAAGGGCCAATGTCGCAAACGTAAACAATGGCTTCTTTTGCGAATTTCTTGAAAATGCTAACTCACTCAAGTAAACTACCACTTCTATTGTAAAGGGGAACTCCTGTTCTGTACAATCATCATCATAATTCACTATGATTAAGTTAGCATTCTCGAGAAATTTGCGGAAAAAGTCATTGTTTACGTTTGCGACATTGGCCCTTATGAAAACTTTTTGTCGAATTACAGTGCTTGCTTGCTGAGCAACGAAGTTTACTCGAGGTACCTCAAAAGCAGGAATGCCAGATATTTTTATCAAATGTCTGTTACAAAAATTTGAAATGTCTGGTAATATCTACATAGAAAAAACTCTTGTAGTACCATTTTACATAGACATGGAATAGAAAATTTTACATTTCTACATAGAAAAAACTCTTGTAGTACCAAAACTACCATTTTACCCGACTACGCCTATCTTTAAAACTACCATGAAATTTCAGTCAAATTTACTACGTTTATGGTAAAACCTTCAACGTTTGTGGTATATTTGACAGACCTCATATTGATATCAACCGCACCATGGTTGATCTAATCGCAGGCATGGTAAAATCAAACGCATTTATAGTCAGCTGAAAATTGTTGGTGTTAGCGCTCAATTTAACCCTCGAAATGGTAGTTTCTACTGCGACTTTTTTTTGCGTGTATATAAGTCTGTAATTTTTTTTTAGAAAACTAGACTTCTTTTAACGAAAACACGTAATAAGAGAGCGAGTTATATCATTATCGCTATTTGTGTGATTATGTAAACATGTCTGTATCTATTTCTTGGATTGCATGCAACCTTACACTATTGTTTCATATTTTTAAAGTGACACTGAAGCTTGAAGCGTTCGCATAGATGACACAATTTTCTATAGTTTTTTTTTCTCCTGTAACACTCTTTCAAAATTTAGTTTTCATTTGATAAATTCAACCGACTTTTTTTTTGATTCAACAGTTACCATTGATGGTGTGTACCATATTTTAATATGGTGTCATCATCACTCATGATCATCAATATCGTTATGGTCATATGAATGTTTTTTGTATAGAATGCTTCTTCGGTTAGTCAGTGATTATCTCTTAAATTTCAGGAAAACTCTCTCCTGATCTGCTGCCAGGATCTTCGCTTTATTCTGGGAAGTTTCCTCCTGAGCTTCAGGCAAAATTCCTCATGAACTTCTTGGCAGTCACTCCTTATTTTCTTCGAAATTCACATTAAAGAACCCAACCTTACCATCCAGAAACATTTGGTATTTTTTTCCTGAACATACTTTCTAAACTTCTGATAAGTCCTATCCTGAACTACGAGGAAAGTTTCTGCAAAACTTTGAGAAAGTACTCTCCAGAATTTCATGGAAAATCTACTTAAGTTGTTAGAAGTTTCTTTCAGAACTTCTGAAAAGTTCTTTTCTGAACTGCCCAAATAATCGCTTCTGAACTTCAGGGTAGTATTCTCCTGAACTTCGGGGAAGTTTGTTCCTGAATGTCTGAGAAATTCCTGCTTGAACTACTAGAAAATTACCTCTATACTTCTGGAAAGTTTCTTCCTGATTTTATCAAAAGAATCTACCATAAATTCTGGGATTTCGTGAACTTCGAAAAGTTCTCATTTTGAAATGCTGGAATGATCGATTCGGAACTTTAGGGAAGCTCTCTACACGCTATTTTTAAACAACCCAAATTTGAAAACGATGAACTCAAGTTTGTCGGAAGTATGGCTACCCAAAAATGAGTAAAGATAGTTCGTAGTTGTAAGATGATTAACAGTTAACATCGGCTTTAATCCGATTGATGGTTACTAATTGTCAACGTGTTACTCCTAACCATTTTTACTCACTTTTGGGTAGCTATACTTCCGACGAATTTGAGTCCATCGTACTCAAATTTGGGTTGTTTAGAAATAGCGTGTAGCACTTCTGGTTAATTCCAACTAAACTTTTGGTCTCTTCGCAATTTCTGAGAAGTCCTCGTGTGAACTTCTGAGGAGTTCTTTACTGATTTTTTTGATATATTCCTTCTTGACCCTACAGGTAAAGCCCTCTCTGGTAGGTTTCTTCCTAAAATTCGGGGAAGTTTTTTCCTGAGCTTATTCTTTCCAAACTTCTGATTGGTCCCATCCGGAACTGCGAGGAAAATTGTATTCAAAAAGTTTTTAGGAAAATTCCCTTAAATTCTGAGATGTCCTCTTCTGAACTTTTGGGAAGTTTTCTCCAGAACGCTGAGGAATGTTTGTTCCGGAACTATTGTGAAATTTGTGATCAAATTACGGACGTACCCCCAATGCTCTTGGAAAGTTCCATTTTTTTCTCTCTAAAGAATTTTGAGAAATCCTTATCCTGAAATGCAGAATGTTCTCCTCTGAACTATGGAAAAGCTTCCAAGCACTTCGAGGAAGTTCCTACTAACCTTTCGAGATGTTCTTTCCTCAACTTCTATGACGCATCGTCCTGAGGATTTTTTTTCCTGATTTGTTGAGAAATTATAGGTAGTGCCCTTCCTGGTTAGCTCCCGTCTGAAATTTGGGAAGTTTGTTTTTCTGACCTTCGTGGAAGTTCAATCTTGAATTTCTGGGAAGAACTCCTAAACCTCTGAAAAATTCCAAACTTCAGAGAAGTCTTCTCACCTACACTTCTTCCTAAAGCTCTGATAAGTCCTCTCCTGATTCTTGGGGAAGTTCTGTCCTGAAATTCTGGTAAGTATGGTCTTTAATTTCGGTAACGAATTTTTGAAGGTTTTTCTTGCATGAACTGCTTGCTCCCAATACTTCTGAGAAGTTTCTACCTGACAATTGGAGAAGTTTGTTTTTTTTTCGATGAAGTCTCTTAATTTCTCAAATATGATTTGTATTGTTGTGAACATTGATTTTCGTTGTGACTTAATAAAAAAGGACCAATATTACCAACGCTTTGACAGTAATTTTTCACATGGGTTTGAACACGCGTGGGATTGAACACTACCATAAGTAGGGATTCCATGTTACCCTCGGAGAGGGCCTATACGATACTTATCTCCGGGCCCATTGTGTCTCCAAGTGGCCCACCGCTTTCATTTCTTCAAGGATTTCTACCTTAAATGATACCTACGATATTTAAAAATATTTCAACAAATCTTCTTACCGTATCTACTAAACTGTTCAGATCCTCGTACGTTCTAAATCCTAACTTCAGAGAATACCTTCATTTGAAATTTAAAAAATATTTAAAATGTCTGTAAAAGTCTGCAACATAAATAAAATGTCTACTACATGTCTCCATCGTTAGAAAAGTCTGTGAATATGGCATTCCTGCTCAAAAGCAACTCTGGAAATACTCGCAATGAGGAGCTGTCTTGCCCCTTGTATTTGAGTGAATACGACGGGAGATGAACCAGCCCAGGGCTGAAAATCGTAAAACTAGAGGAATAAAAAACGAACTCGACAAAATTTCGTCGATCTCGACATTTAGACAAAGTGACGGTCGACTTGAATTCTATAATTGATCCTAAATTTTGAATAAAATGCTGTGATTGAGGAAACATCAAGTTGAATCAAAACTAATTCACAACCCTTAGGAAAACCTCGCTCTTCAAGGAAACAGTTTCAAGGGCAGGATTTCTTTCAATGTACATTAAAACAACATACAACTTTTTTTTTCTGACTCTTATGTTAAAAATTGGTGAAATCAAGTTTCATATCACACTAATTCGCAGCTAAAAATCACCAAAAAATGTGTTTTCTTTGCGTTTTATGTCCGCATTTTGGCTCCTAGACAGCATCCTCCTACATTCGCACACTCTACTGATCCTGTTCCGCAACATTTCACAATTCACCTCGCCTCAATGGAAATACGCAAAATGAAAGAATGGTAGGTCGTTAAGTATGCACTGAAACTAATCACTTCATTCATATGAGTATGTTCTCGGTCACAGATTGTTTTTTTTGTTCTCTTTCCCTCATGAAGGTTTGTTTATTATAAAGCACATAAATACGATACTGATAACGGTTTTCCTGCTGGATTATTCGAAGAAAATAAACGTAAACTAACCTACTAGTACCACCGCCAATTCGGGGGAAATTTAGGCAACTTATTCGATAAAGATGAAGCTAAAAAGTCCAATCATCATCATCCTCCGGCTAGCTCACAAACTATTCTTTAACCTGGTAGAAAAAATATAAATTTGATACACACTTCCATCCGCATTTTGCTTATAGCCTACCGAAAACAATAATAGTTACATGTTGCTTTCAGATTTTCCCTTAAATCAGTTGCACATTCACTGGTTTTTTTTTCCTTCGTTCGTACAATTTTCAACATTTGATCCTCCTATCACAATTTTAAACTCGATTCTAACCATCACTGGATTCCTTTTTTTTCTTCTCTTCATTCCGCTTTGATTTAATGAAAAAATTCGAAATGCATTTGCAATTGTGGTTTTTTTTTGTTATAATTTTTAGCAAAAAGATTTTCAGTTTTTTTGTCAATAATTTTTCAACATTTTTTTTTCTTTTTTTCCATTAATATATCGACCGCATTTCGAGTACCGCGCACTAAATCGCTTGCTTCACCATTGATTGGTAGCTTTGTTTTTTTTTTTTGGTTTATCCTAACAGCTAAGGATGAATATATTTTGAGGCTACATTAATGTGTGTGAGTGTATGGGTGGTTTTTTTCTACTATTGTTTTCTGTGTCTATGTGTTTCGGTGTTTTGTGTAATTTTCTGAGAATATTCGCAATCGTGTGATATATGTGGTTAAAAACCTCAATTTTATATGATTCTATACTGATGCACAAATTGGGACGGCCATTTTGACCAACGGGTTTCACTTGGTGGCAGCAATTCTCAGTTTTTTTTTACGAAGCGAACATCATTACCTATAGTATTGGCTAGAGTATGAATATTGATTATTATCCTAAAAGATCGAAAAATGTTGTTTTGTTTTTTTAAATGTTTGATGTTAGGTTCAATGGACCGTCCCAAAGTGTCATCCGTTGTTGTTTGAATTGTATTTCAAAAAATAAATACATGATTGGTTCTTCCCGTCCCGTCAATCACCGTAATAATATGCACTACATATCATTAGTGAAAAACAAATGTGGAAACTAAACTACCCTACCAAAAACAATACGACAAAAAGACATCCTAATCGTGATCGGGTTAACTACTTCTTAACGGATGGAATGCAATTTCCAGCGGAGCACCAGGTAGGCAACGATACGCAGACCGATGAAGAAACAGAACAGGGCCGTTGCGTCGATCCAGTACTCGGCCTTGTCCATCGACATTTCCTCGAGAAATTTCTGCGGGCTCCGGTAGTGGCAGTAGATCTCCGTGCAGCGCAGCTTTTCCCGGTCCATGCCATAGACGGAGACCATGGCACCCTCGAAGCCATACCGCACGTAACTGACGTACGTCAACCACTGAAGGTATTTGGGAATGACGTCGAAGTTGACGAAGAAGCCGGAAAACAAGATGATCGGAATGGTGGACACTGGGCCGAGAAAGACCCCCGTCTCGACGCTCATCCCGGCTCCGATCAACAGGCCAAGGCTTTGGGCCACCAGCGACGTCAGGATGCAGATCAGCACGAACATGCCGGCCCGCTTCGGTTCCATCGGTTGGGACGTCAGGTAATACACTACGATGACATAGACGCTAGTGAAGAGTACCTGCAAAAAATATGAAAGTTTTTGTCAGTTTAAGAAACTTTGAAGCATTATTCATGTAATGTGATTGAACGAAGATGATGATCTGGAGTCATGCTAGCAATTTTAACTTTGTATTCTTTACGTACTTTTAAGGAATGCCTGTTATACTGTTATATAGAGGGATAAACAATGGGTGTCAGGTTTTCGTTTTCAATATAAAGACTGTACACGAAAAAAATGAGACACAATGAATGGCTTGAACATTTTTAGCGTGTGGGTATAAATTGATGAAAATGTCGACAGAAAATAACTAAGAGTGTGATGTTTGAATTTGGAAATATCCTTCTTATCAACTTGCAGCCCAAGGAGTGGCAGCAATTTCTGCTAGAACCAAAGATGCGAAGAAGAAGTATTTATAGGTCCGAAAGAAATTGAATAAAAGTAGTTTGAAATTGAGCGTAGGGCTTTTTGTTTAGCAGTATTTCGAAGCAAACGCACTCACTTTTGGCCCACATCACCATGCGGGGTAGGTCAAGGCAGGAACGGATCCGCCACCTTCACTGGCAAAAATGTACGCGCTTGATTTTCCATCGAATCGGTTTTCAATAATTGGAAGAAGGGAGTGGAAAAGTTCAAGCAATCGATGTTTCACAGAGAAGCAACGATGAAACTACTATATGCCTTGCGAGCACTACTTAACGTTTGTGCGCAGATCTCTGACCAAAAAAAGAGGGAAATCATTGTAAAAAGGAGTTTTTTGAGGTTTTGGGAAGCGTATTATCAGTTAAACCGGCCAATTCTCCGAAATTGCCGCGAAAAAGAAGGGTGCCAAAACGATTCGGTCCAGACGAACAATCACAGAGAAGAGAATCAATCGCAGGGTCCGTTGAAGAGATTCATCAAGCCCACTTGACACTCGATTTAAAACTGAATCGTTTGAGTTCCTGTTGGAAATTGAAAAGCTTTTGCTGGGAGACGACGCAAACAAAGCCAACATTCTGAGTTTTTATAAGGGTGATGTCGATCCGGAACGCTTACTGCTGCATCGGGAAATGTGTTTGCAAACTTTGAAGGCAGCTGACAAGTGTGTTGAGAATAACTCAGATATTGTTGACTACTTCAAGAAAGAATCGCATTTGATTGAACTTCTCTCAGAGTTTGTAAAATTTCTGAATATATTTGTGACAATTCGGACGTCTTCTGCAACACCTGAGTCTAGGTCAGGTATAATGGATATACATATGGCTCGGAATTTCCCGCTTATCTTGAAACGAATGCAGATAATCAGTTCTTCCTCTCTAAACATTTTTTTTTAAATCATTGATGTGTATATGAAAAAAATGGGCCCTAACTGAATTTACAATAAACAAACAAGATACTAAAAATAGCCGGTACCGCTAGGTTTGCCTTCACCCACCGACAACACTATCCCACACGGCATCAATCATACAGTGCAACCCATGAGTTGATGCAAAAGGGCCGACGGCAGCTCTGTCAATCGAGACTGCAGCCGTGATGGCGAAAACGGTGAAGCAAGTGCACCCGTCGCGTCGAAAACGGACATCGTGCGGCACTTTCTGGATGCCGGATCCACCCCGTTCCGGCATCTACAGTATCTTGGCACTCGAAAAAAAGCCCAGTTTCGGACGCCAACGACTCACGAGCGAGAAGAAGCTCCAAAGGATGCTGAAGAGGAAGGCCGAGGAAAAAGGGCTTCGACGCCTGCTACTTTGCACCACTAAGAAACTAATAAATGATACGTCAAAAACATAAAATCGTTCACAAAAAGCGCTTATTCATGACCCATTCAACTCTGGTCAATATCCATAATAAAATGGATATGAGTCCATAAAATTATCAATGTGATCCATATTTATACAAATTTAGCAATAAGTGTCAAAAAAGTACCGTATATATATCTAAGTAATGATCAATAAAATTGTATGGATTACCCATAAACGTATAGCGAATGTTCCATAAAGGTTCAATATCATTCTTAAAGTTGTAAAATTGATCCACGGAATGCTAACGTTTATTACGCACAAAAAATACGTTGCACATGATTCATGAAGTTGTTGAAAATATTAACCCATGAATTAATTGCATCTATGATACATAAAACAATGAATAATAATCTATAAACTCATATAAATGATCCGACAGCAAATTATTCTGATAGAATTGTACTCAGCTACACTGTTTTCCCAAACATTGGTTTTCAAGAAGATAAAAAATCAAACAGCTCCTCGAGTTAGACACACTGCTGTTGCTGGCAATCGTGACACATGCTTCGCCACCGTGTTCATTGCTGTCCCTGCTGTACTTCAAGTGCTAGAAATATCAATGTTGCCTGCTGAAGCAGTTTGAGGATTGAAGAACTAAGGAAGTAGAAAGCGGTCGAAGTTTCCGATATCGTTTTCGAGTTAACGGCAGATTCAAGCGATTCGCCGGTATGGTGCTGAAAGGAGGATGTTTTTTGTGAGTTAGGTCCGACGAGCGAGTAGCGCGGATATGGACAACAACCATTCGCCCGGCATAGTTTTATACTAAAAAATCTTAAATATGCAGTTTGGTCAAACCTTAACAATTGACATGTAGAGTAACTGTCCCCATAGTAATCTCATTGTTCCTTATTGCATCCGACGAAACAGGATCAACAATTGGTGCAGTTGAAGGATCGCTTTCGTTTTTTTAATAATGTTTGCTTACTTTTTAATAGCTGTACCACAAACGATGCTACTAACGAATCCTGCTCACCTGTTCGTTGTTTAATTTCAAGTGCAGGATGAATTGCCAAAGTGATGAGATTAATGTAGAGAAAATCTTCCCTACGTTCCTTCCCCCTTTTTTGATTCTCTTTAACAAATTTGATAGGAAGCTGTGTGTTGCGAGTTGCGGTCGTAAAAGGAGCGTAGAAATTGCGAAGGCAAATCAAGCTCTCTGAAAAATTGAAAAATCTTCTAAAAAAACAGCTTTCTTTAATATGCGCAATGTTTGAGCCGCATGGCTTCAAAGAAACGGACATCGTTCAATGAGATCTGAGTAGTAGCGGAGTCGAAGATCGATTTCCCCGTAATACCAAATTTGAAAAAAACTCTCGGCATCAACGTGCTAATAATTCTGGCACAATTTTATGGATCCTGCATAGCACTTTAAATGCCCAAAGTTTACTTCCTATTTAAACTTATGGTTAATTTTCAAAACTATCATGGATCGTTGACGATTGGATCAATAATTTCAGCCGAGTCGTAGCCTAGTATATTTATGTGCTAAACGACTACATACTGAGATCAATTTTACAACTTTCTGTAATACGTAGCGTAACT
>JASCZW010006949.1:0-78151 GCA_034211315.2 Aedes japonicus | reverse complement strand
TATTAGAAATGACTCATAAATTGCGTTGCTTCCACAGGATGACCTGGTGCAAATGTTGAAATTTTTGCTCCTCTGAGCCGTAACGATTTCTCGGACGAAGGTCCATATAAATAAGCATTCAAACATTTGCATTAACTTTGCTCGAGAACTAGCTAATATGCACAGACAGTTTGTATTGGTTTTACTAGGGTAAAGTAAAACTCGTTTCATCGATCTGTGCATTACCTTGTTAAAGCTTTAGCCATTTAATATTTGGACGCAAATAAACAGATCTTTGTCGAAAACATCTTAATGAAGTAAATATTTTTTTCTCATTATGAATAAATGTTTTGAGCACACAAATTATAGGTTGTTTAGTGTACTTTAAAGAAAAAATGGAGTAAATTATTCTGATTTGGTTTTGATGAAGTCCCGTCTCTTTCTTAGAATATCACTTATTAGGGCATCTTCAGCGGTGGTCTATTTTTGGAACAGCTTTATACTTGATTTCCATTAGCATTGGTTTGTCCAAGTCATTTTTACTGCTGATAGTGAGTCGTTAGCAAACAATGAGGAATACTGGCCCTTTCGTTTGCCTGAAGGTTTGATAACATCTCGGAAATACTATCATATATATTCCACAGAAATTCCAACAACTTATTAAAAGTTTAGCAGAGCAACCAATCGACCCAGATTTTTTTTAACAATTTCTCGTGAATTCATTGAAATATCTGTGATATTCTGCTTTTTCATGTGATGCCCTAACGTGAGAGTCCAATACTTCTGGGAAACTCAGTCAGCTCATCAAAGTTCCGGTAATTTCCAAAAAGTCATTTCTATTCCATGGACTTTTTAGAAGTACAACAAAGTTTCCAGAAACGTTGATAATTTTTCGGCAATACGATGGCCTTCTCTGAAGTTCCACCACTTCTCTTCTCAAAAGAGAGTGGACAAACTTCATGATTATCTTGAAACTAAGAAATAAGTTTATTCCACTTTCGAGAAGCTTAATCAACTTCTGTCAAGTTCATTACATTTCCACCCAATCTTCACAGATATTCCGAACTTCATAGTAGTTCAGAAAATAATGTTCAAAGAGTTCTTTAGTTTAAAAAAACTTATATAAGTTCTGACCAATTCATGTTATTGTCGGGACTGTTTAAAAGCTGTAGAATAAGCCATTGAAAAATATTATATTTAAAATAATTAATAGAAAAATGCAAGAGTTTTCGAACTTCCTCCGAAAAATTTGAAGTGAATTTATCTTCAAAATATCAATCGGTGTCTCCTAGAAAGCTTATCAGAACTGCTATAGTAAAATGTATCCTCTACCTCAGAAGATAAGCCTAAATATCCTGATCTCCAGTTGACCTCCAGAAAGTTTCTATATAACAGGCTTCTCGGCGAGTGCTATTCATGATCAATACATCAATAAACCCGATTGTTTACTTTGAAGACGTCACTACTTTTCATTTCAAAGCAATAAAATACTATTTGTAATAGGAGTTTGCCACCAAATAAGTCGTAAAATCCACATTAGTCACACTTCCGAGAGCCTCTCATTTCCAAGTAGTCAGCGTTTCCCGGAAAATGCAGTGGGTGCAAAAACATAAAGAACCATTCGTTATTCAGGAATGAAACGAAAAGGTAATTTGCTACCACCGGGAGCAACTTGGCATAATTTTCTGCATCCAAGGCGAGCAACACCACTTTCTTTCCGACTGAAGTTTTACTCATTAATTGGTATTATCAAGTAGCGTGTAGTATTTTGGAATGGTATTTTTCTTGTTCCAAATTGCTGCAAGAACAAATCAAAACATATGCCAGTTTTAAAATGATGCAAGCTTTTTGAGTTTGGTCTAAAAACTAAATCCAAAACACGATTTAGACTGCCGTTGAAGATGCCCTTATATTTGGATACTCTGTTGGTTAACCTGATAGGCCATTCAACAATTCATCTCTGTTGCATCCCGAGCCACATTTGCACTCTGCTTCAACTTTTGGTTTACATATGCCCGATATTTCTCAATTGGGTGGAATTGAGGGCAGTTTGGTGGATTCATGTCCTTTTCAAAGAAATCCATCCCATTGCTCAGTGGGGAAAAGAAGTGCCCGAAATGCGAAATAATTCTGTATCTCAGCTCAGAGTGGAACGATTTCTGTAAATGTTACCTTAACTGGAAGGAAAATTTACAAAGATACCAACGGACGTGGTCTTGTTAGCCACATGGAACTGCTTGGGAAGTAAATAAACTCATTTTACCCTGGTTCCCCTTAAATTTCCTTGTTGTTCAGAAATTTCTTTGCTCGGTGTGACTCAACATCAACAAAATGATGCTAGTCCTATGTAAAATTTTCTGAAAAACAGATTGAAGTAGTTTGTTGATCTTGAGGCACACAGAGCAAAGCAATATCTGAATAACATAACAATATCAGGACAATCAGGGTAAAATCACCCACATCTTCATTCTCAGAGCTGTGCGATGAACGAAATCAACTCCAATCGATTTTCCAGAAAATTTTACATTGGACTAGCCTTACCTTGTTGATCTTGAGTTACACCGACCAAAGAAATTTCTGAACCACAAAAAACATATTAGGGGAATCAGGGTACAATGTATCATATCTTCATTCACAGAGTGGTGAAACTAACTCCAATCTAGTTTCCAGGAAATTTACATGGGACTAACCCTATTTTGTTCCTTTAGAAAATCACCGAACAAAACATATCTGAAAAAAAAAACGAAAATGTTAGGGGAATCAGGGTAAAATCAGCCATAGCTTCATTCACATAGCCGTGCGGTGAATGAAACCAGCTCCAATTTATTGACCAGCAAATTCTATACAGGACGAGCCATATTTTGTTACTGTAGAAACACACCGTAAAAATAAATTTCTGAATCTCACAAAAATACTAGGGAAATTAGGGTAAAATCAGCCATATCTTCATTCACAGAGCTAACTCCAGTCAATTTTTAGGAAATTTTACATAGGATAAGTTTTATTTTGTTGATCTTGAGTCAAACCGAACAAAGCAATCTCTGAATAACCCTAAAATATTAGGGGAATCGGCAATATCTTCGTTCACAAAGCTGTGCGGTAAATGAAACCAATTTCGATAGATTACCCAGAAAAATTTTAAAAGGCTAGCATTATTTTATTGATCTTGAGTCACACCGAGCAAAGAAAATTGTGAAAAACACAACAATAACAGGGGAATCAGCGTAAAATCAGCCATATCTTCATTCACAGAGCCGTGCGGTGAACGAAACCTACTTCAATCGAATTTTCAGAGAATTTTACATAGGAACAGCATTATTTTGTTGATCTTTAGTTACACCGAGCAAATAAATTTCTGAAAAACAAGGAAATATTACGGGAACCAGGGTGGAATGAGTTCATTTGCTCCCTAAGCAGTTTTGGGCGGCCAATGAGACTACGTCCGTTGGATTCCTTAGTATTTTTTCTTCGAGTAAAGGTAACATTTACAGAAATCGTTTCACTCCGAGCTGAGATACAGAATTCTTTCGCGTTTCGGGCACTTTTTTTCCCACTGTGCGTTAACTCGATACCTCAGCTGTATGGTCGAACCAAACTTAAAACGTTCATTGGGAGCTTTAATTTACGAAAGAATACGTTTTCTTTTAAACACTCCTCTCTAGCAAAGTAAAATAGCAAACTGATTTAAAATAAGTTACAAGTTTTGTTATCTCAGATAGCATTTTTAACTCACCTTTTATTGCACAGCAAATTCAGAAATCAATATTGACTAATTTTGTTATCACCTGTTATCAATTTTTAGAGAAAATTTTTGACGAACGCTTCTGAATGACAGTATTCATGCTGACGAATGCTGAATATTACCAGCATATCAAGGATATGAAATCAAGCTTTGCACCAGAAGAACTACTTCAGCTAAAATTGTATGAATTTGATATCATGTTGATAACATAATTTAAAATTATCTCAAGAAATTTTTTCACATCTGAAAATTTGTTATCAAAATGAACTGATCAAAATGAATGATAAGATGAGATTGGAATCCATAGTCTTGTTTCTCACCGAAACCTAAGTTTTGGTCCGCAGTTGCAAAGTGCTTGAAGGATGAGCATGAATAAGAACATGAGCATGATTGACTGCCCGATGTTGATACTACGGTATTGCCAGAACCAACAGATGATACTTGGGACTTGCATGCATTCTCAATATGTAAAAACTGGTAATCCTAACTTTAAGCAATCCGTTGCTAGCCTTGCTTGAATGCAGGTCAAGTAAGGAAAGTAGGATTCATTTTAGTAAATGAAACGCTACATTCTTGTTTGTCTTTGTTTTAAGGTTATTTTTAGAAGATACACTCTTTTATATTTGAATATTAGTACCGATTTAGTCCAAAGGAAGAGATGTCATTAGGGCCACATAAAGCCTGTCCGGTTTTGTTTTAACTTTCTTGCGCCAAGAGCTTCAAAAAACATGAAGAGAAAAAAATCATGCAGTGTTATTCCAACTAGATTTAAAAATCCTCTCTTTTTAAAGTTTTATGCATTTATTTAACACTGATGTTAGAGCGATATTAAACAATTAATCCCTTTCAGCATTGAAAAAGGTATTTACAGATAAATCATTATCCAGAGTGAACTGACTCAAAACGTGACGGATTTGGCAAAAAGATGTCATAAAGATTTTTTATGTGTTATTTGGAATGCATGTTGCTCGAAACAGGACTTGAACCCAACAACATCCAGCATGAGTTTGAATTATATCTTTCCTTTTAACTAAGCGAGGACCCGAAAAAATATTTCAGTGGTTGCAAGTAACCTACTGATGGTTTCTTTTGCAGTGGTAAGCCAAGGTTTCTAAAATTATAGGTCGTCAATCGAGCAAGATGTGTTCTCATTTAAAAGTTACACGGTAAGTAAGAGACCCATTCTTTGCTTATAATTGAAACTGTGATAATTAAAGTTGATATGTTGAGCAAATAAGTGGAATTGGTAGGATTTGAAACGGCAACCAGTAACTGAAGAAATGACATTCGGAAGCTCGTGAAGTGACTGGCTATTCAGATGATTTACCAACCTAGGAGGTCACAAACCTTCCAAAAAGCAGACGAGACTTTTAAAGAAGCCATCCAGTTAACACAAGATCGCATATTATATCGGATTGGAGTATTAAGTGGAAACATGTATACAGTCACCAGAAACAGGTACAATGGACGTAAAGCGTGTCTGGAACTAACTTTTTTCAATTTTGTCGCTTCAGTGATCTGAGTCAATTATTAAAAATTATTCAAAACACAGCCAAAAATGTGGATGTAGCTAAATCTACTGAGGTCATTCAAAGCCCAGAAAAAAACCTCGCCTAGATGATAAAGTGACTGTAAAAGCGAAAAATCGGACCCAAAGCTATTTGATTCGTTGTTATACAATCATACAAGTCGCACCGTAGCCTAGTGGCCTCATCTAAAAGGCTGCCCAAATTAATCTCCGATCTACAGTTTATTTGCATTACATTTAAAAACGTAAATTGGAAAAAATCACAGTTTTGCCAAAGAGTCTTCGAAATGACTACCATAAAACCAATTTGCCATTTCAAACATTGACTGGAGGCATAATGGTTTTAAAATGTTTTTCATGTTTTGTTTTTGCACCGATATTTCAGCATGGTCAATTTCGGGTGAAAAAGGGAAATACTCATGTTGGAGCGTCAACTTTGACGCCAGCTGTAGTCCAAACCACTTTATAAAAACAGTTTAAATTGTGTCCCCAATAATCTCTGTATTGTTTCAAGTCATGGAGAAATTTTTATATGCTACCTTAATTTTTCACAGAAATACGGATTATTGAAATTTATATGTCCAAAAATGACATTTTTCACATATGTTAAGACAATTTAAAATTTATAAACACCATCAACATGAATCTTTGGTCACATAAGGTCTATACATTAATAAAAAAAATTAACCAAAAAAATTTCAACCAAATATATTGATAATTGACAGAGTTACAGAGGGTTGAACTACGCATTTTTTGGAGCCAAAATGTTGCTTGATTTTTTTTTGCTACTGATTGTATTGGCACCTCTCAGTGCCATAATAAAACCAAATTGATTTCTAGTGACTTTCATAAAACTTTGATTAAACTTTATACTTGGGATACAAATTGCCAAAATTTGCTACAAAAATCGATAACTCGAAAACCATTAACTTTAGACACAAGTTTTTATCTAAAAAATAAGATCTATCTTTTGGTTTGGTTAGTAACACGGCTATTATAAATAGTTCATTTATTTGGGAGGCTCAATGGCGTTAGCTTTACGATTTCAAAATCATGATTATAATATAATGAGCAACTTAATACCAGAGTAAGTAGGACTTGGGCCGTTCACTCGTGGTTTATCCGAGGTTAAAACAGATGACATTTTCTGGAGATGGGTTGGACTAAGGAACAGGGAAATAGGATTCTGTAGTCTCGTCACATAGTTGTCACCAGTACTTTAACTTTATGCGATATGGTCAGGGCTCTCCGACGACGAGACTCCTCAAGATATTGGTACAAAACAAATAAAAACTAATGAATAGAAAGAAAAACAACACAAGCCGATTAAACCCTCATACTAGAAATTTGAAGAAACACAGAAATCGATTGCATATAACACAGGTCGTGAGATCCCAACACATCTCTTATAGGAACATTAAGTTGTCTTATTTAGGTCTTCTTCTAGGGTATTTTTTCAACAATCCAACAGTTTACCAGGTTTTTTTCAACACTGTCATAGATCACTGTCTGAGATGAATTCGATAGAGGTGTGTATTTAGTTGGTAGAGCCAAGCTTATTGATAACAAATACCATTTCATTCGAGACAATGTGGTAGCAGAAACCATCCAGATTGAAAGAATTGGATCAACAATAAAGCAAAGTAATCACTGATTCTTAGTATGTCTGACATGGTCTGATGAAGAACTTAATATTCAAGGGTTCTCAATCAAGCTCTCGTCAATCATGAACAGTGGTTATTTCGAGTGTTAAAATTACATCTGTATAATTCTTCCGTGCAAAACATATGCAGAGCCACGACACTGCTACGTTACATTTTCCACATCACTAAGTCTCAAATTCTTGTCATTGCTCAATTTAATTGAATATTCAATTCTAACATACATATACAAAATGATGTTGTGCCTTTTAATCCATTATTAATCATTGCAAACGATTTTCAAAAATGTATCTGTGAAAATTCAAAAAACACATGATCGTCATAAATAGATACAGCAACTAAATATGATTAAAATTGAAAAAAAAGAAGAAAACTCAGCAGATTTGTAACAATTTTGCAACCAGGGACCAAACCGATAAGATTAGGAACGCCATATTTTTTTTCTTAACTCGAGGCTGAAGCAGATTACCGGTCGAAATCTGCTTTGAGTGCTCTGCTCTTGGTTAACAATAAAAACAATAAAAATACAAAATTATTTTATGTGAATTCAAAGTCCTAATCATTTTCTGTTGAATAAAATCCGGAGTGATAAGATTCGACCAGAGATATAGTTCGATAAAATTTGAGTAAAGAAACGGATTTCTCATTCGTATGATCAAGTTCCTCGTGGCTTCAGAGGTCCAAACTGTATTTTTCAAAATTATCAAATATTAGATTTAAACAAATATTCTAACTAGAAAATGTGAAGAAAGATTAGTAATTTCCATTTAATTCCAACTATCCATGATGCTTATCTTGACAGATACGCATATTTCGTCGTCTTTTTCAGTATCAATACTTGACTATTAGTACACAACACTGATGGAGTCTGCACATTGTAGACGAAATACGCGTATCTGTCAAGATAAACAATAAAGGTACTTGAAATTAAATGGAAATTACTTATCTCTGTTCTCATTTTCTAGTTACAGGTATTCCACTAATAAGCTCACACTCTCCAGGATTCAAATTTTCTATCTTGATATACAGCACATCAAGAATGGTTGTCTATTCAACCATTCAATGTCAGTGTCATTTCAAACTATGGTCCACCATGGGTCCCATCAGTCCCATTCTCAATCAAACGTCAACCACCCCTCGCATGAAATCGCACCTTGTCATACTAGTTCATAAGAATCCACACCCCCTTGGGATGACCCCGCCAGTGAATTCATCACTTCCAACTGATTCGAGAATTTCGGCCCAGCTGCCACCATCGACGAAGACGACTGAATTAAAATTGAATTAGCCGAACCGAATCATTCGTTCGTTTGTCCCTGCAGCCGACCAAGCCAAGTGAGCCGATCAAAATCGTGAAATAATGTACTGTCTTGACTGATCGCTTTCGGGGAGTCGCGGGACCAGGACTGGTCGAAACCAATTGATTAGCACTTATTGGACATGACGGCCATGAGCAGCAAGAAAAGTGCGTGGCTCGTTCCTGTCTGGGGACTCGCGTTTTCCCACAAAACCGTGCGTTGAAATCTTTTTCTGTCACTACAGCACAGCACCAGTAGGCTAACCGTTCCCGTTCGCGCGCGCGATTATTCTTTGGCTGCTTGGCTGGATGTCTTTTTCTCTCTTTCTCACTCTTGCTCGCTCGCTCGCAGCATATTTCGATGGAGGAGTTTCGGTGGAGCAGCAGAAGCAGCAAAAAATATTATTCCTCGCGCAGTGGCCGTCGGTGGGAGGGGGTGATCCTGCACAGCTATGTACCGAACCTACCCCGGCCTGATGCTGTCGCGTGTATGTGTGTTGTTCAGCTACCGAGGATGAAAAGCGTGAGCACATGTAGAGAGTTTGGCTTTTGGGTCGTAAAAAAAGACAGAATTTCCACGCTCCGTCACGATTGCGAGAACGATGATGGCGATGACGATGACGGTGATGATGATGACGATTGTTGGATGCTGCGATGCTAAATACATAGGACCGTGTGGCTACGCTTGTGTGTAGCAAATCTCCTCTCGGCAGTAATTTTATCTCAGGATAGAAAAATATCATCAGTTGGGTGAATTCGTATGAGTTGGGAGAAGAAAAAAGAAACTGCGGGAAAAATTAAATGGGAAAAAAGTTTCACTCTCTCAGTTTGTGTATGTGTCGCAAGGCTTTCAAAAGCGCGCGCTTTTGCAAAAAAAAAATCTCGCATGCTCTTTCTCTCTCTAACTGATTCTTGAGTAGAGTTTTGTGTCCGAGATGGATGCAGATTCGGCCACCCAACACCCACATCATTCGCGCACACGCTTTCACATAGATAAGGAAAAGAAAACACAACAAAAGCAATCCAACAGCTGGCAGCTAAGCAGGGTAAGGGGGTGAGGGTGAATTGCGGTGATTCTACGTAGTTTTCAACCGGTTTCGTGAGTGACACACAATCGTGAGGGATGTATTTTTTTTTTGTCTGGGCGAAGTTGAGCTGTACATAGGCTTAAGAAAACACTCGCAGTTCCTGATATGCAGGAGAGAAAAGAATGCCACAATGCGAATCGAGGTGATGGAAACAATGCATTTGAGAAGAATTGGTTCGTTTTCGCTTTTCTTGGATGCTGTTGGTGTGATGGATTACGACGTGAGTAGGACTCAAAATGTCACCTAGGTGCTGTGGAAATATTCGGTATATGGTTTGGGCAAGGAGTGTTAGTAATCGATTTATTGATTTTTAATTTTGAGGTCAGATATTTTTGCAAATTTCCTAATTACTTGAATCCATTTTTTTTTCATCTAAGGCTTACCAAAAAATATAAAGTTAAATACCTTGAAACACATATATTATTGTGATTAAAATTCGAGTCCAGCTCATTATTATTTTTGGGCCTTTTATCTTTAATTTGCAATTGAACTCGAAATACATCGCTCATTTAATGTTTTTATAGGAATTACTATGGCAGAAACCGAATTTTATCTTCTCTTCAGTTAAGTATTCTCTTATCCTGGTCGTTGGTAGAGTTCATCAAGCCAGGTGGTGTGGAGTTCCGAAAGGGTTCTTCGACGACCGGAGTTAAGTTCCGTTATACTGAACTTGGACAGTGATCGTAGAGGCCTGGAAATCACTATGATGCACATTGGAGAGGATGTTGACTTCATGATGGCCACTCCATGCAATCTGAGCTACAGGTAGTTCATTTTATACTCTGTACCTTTGTGCTGTAAATTAGCATAGCATAGCATAGCATTTACAGTTACACAATATCGTAGGTGGTGAAGACTTAATCTACTGTTAAGAGAACTATCATGTCCGGAAACGTTGTCGTTCGGTAAGAAACCTGGGGAATGTATCTAAGGGTTCAATTAGATACCAGACATGCTGCCTCCAGTAGACTAAGTCAACCCTGGCCACGTCCTTGCAACTGTAGGGGAGTGGGAGGGAATGTTAGTCCAACACATACTTAAGAGAGATGCAGAGAACTCTACGACCCCTCATATGTGTCACATGTAATGGAGTGTTAATAGGGAAAGGGTTATCCCTGGGATACGCTCGACAAGCGTTACGGGTAATCAAAATTGATAAATTACGAACACATATGATACGAAGTGTACCTTTGTCGGGGATTTCCTGAAAAATAATATTAATAGAAACAATAGCTACGACAATTAACATTGCCTGTAAACAATCAATATGCAATTGAAAAAAAAATAAGACGTCAGTTAAAAATAAGTAACGGGCGAAACGATGGTTGAAGCTGTATGTGATCAGAAATCTACCTTATATATAGCATGGAATTGGAAGCAATAGGAAACATATTAGAAATGCATGGTATGAGAATAAAAATGATTGGACCTACAAAAATATAAATATACAATACATATAAAAATTTAATACAAAAATGATGAAAATGATAGTAGTCATAAAAATCGTAAACTCAGTTACGACCAGCAACCAACAACATCAATACCACACAGCATGTGTAAGCTGGGCTATTCTTTACAAATATACATAAATATGTAACCTATGAAATATAAAACGAATATATATAACAAATAATAATATATGCATTGATTGTAAGGGAAATCAATAAAAATAGGAAAAAATGATAGATGTCATAAAAATTGTGAACTCAGTAACAATCAACAGCAGCATCAATCCACATAGCGTTGGTTAGGTGGGCTACGACATAGAAAGATGCAAAATGCGGAGCTGAAAGTTGAAACTATTAGCAAGCTAAGCAAACGTAAACAAACATTTTTATCAATTACGCCTAGATGAATCTTTACTAATTTTTTTTTACTAATATACGGGCTTTTACAGCATTTGGGCTAATCAATCTCTTGGCTTGTCTGGTGTTAGTTTGATTGGACATGGACATTTCCCAATTTTTTATTTCAGCCCTGAGAAAACACTCTGGGACACGCACAAAATGGTTCCGGACCAATAAAATTTGATGCTGAATCTTCTGTGACTACATGACTACATGACGACTCTCTGAAGGCGTGGGAGGAACATGTGTCAACGGTAATGACCCCGGATTATGCCTGCCTCATCGATTTCTTGCACCGGAGGAATCCATCTCCGTGAAAACTCATGTTCACTCACAGCTTCGCCTTGCTGCTTGTGCATCGACGACAGGTTCAAGGGAAAAATGCATCGCCTGCAGTCAGTCGCATCCGATAGCGAAGTGCACGTAATTCATCCAAATTTCGCCAAGTGAACGACAGCAGCTTGTGAGCTGAAAGCGCTTATGTAACAACTTTCTGAGGGTTGATCATTTCGTTCGCTACTTTCCTTCCAGTTTCAGTAGCCGAAAATGTAATCAACGTCATCACACTCTTCTTCATCTTGGGCAATCTGATAATTCCAACCGAACTAGTAACGAAAATACTTCTCCTATCAGAAATAGTCGTTCCGAGATCTTCAACGCCTGCACGGTTGCATCGAGTACGCAGTCTATGATTACTGCCCCTGAAAATGTTACACCAGTTGAAGTCAGCACAGCCCTGAAGCAAACTCGTGAGAATGTCTTCCTACTGACCGTCGTTGTAAAAGTCATCGACAAGAACGGTTTTGAATACCTTGCTCGTGCACTTCTTGACAGTGGCCCACAACCAAACCTCATCACGGATCGGATGGCGAAAAATCTACGGCTGCGGCGACAGCCCGCAAACGTGACCGTACAAGGAGCAGGTCAGCTCTTCAATCCAATTAGCAAATCGGTTTTCGCGGAAGTGCTGTCCAGAAAAGGAAGATATTCATGCGGTGGAAACTTTATAATGATGGACAAAGTGACGGCTGTTCTTCCTTCGCAAAACATATCGACTTCAGGATGGAAAATTCCGGAGGATTTGTTTATGGCAGGTCCGTCGTTTAACGAGAGTCAACCAATAAATATGGTTCTGGGCGGTAGACATTTTTACTCTTTCTTCCCCAGCTCTGAACGCAATCAGATTGGTAGAGATCTTGCACTTCTAGTCAATAGCGATTATGGTTGGATCGTAGCAGATTCAGCAAATTCAACGTTTACCGCACAGACACCTGCACCATAAATTACGTGTCATGCAATCGAAGTTTCGATGATTTCGTTGGAAGAATGCTTGTTTTTTGGCAAACCGAAGAATTGACAACCACGACCACTATTCAGTAAAAGAACGACGCTGCAAAACTCTGTATCAATCTACCGTTTCGCGAAACCCTGATGGCCGATTTGTTGTTCGGTACCCTAGGAAGCCAGACTGTTCTTCACTTCAACCCCGACGAATCCATCAAAGTATCTGGGAACCTGAAGGCGACATTCTTCGTTTCGATTCCCACATCCAATCAAGAGATGAACCTCCATCGAAGCGATCCATCCTTTCAAATATTGTACAACATTTTGACCCTGCAGGTCTCATAGCTCCAATAGTCGTTCGAGCAAAAATGATCATCCAGGAACTTTGGTTATATTCTTGCGGTTGGGATGACCCAGTTCCAGATCCCATTAAATCGAAGTGGGAAGCCTACACAGAAAAAAATAATTAATTTTAACAAGCGTGTAAAATATCCCCTCGTTTAAATCCAAGCTAAAGGAGGCGTAAACAACGAAATTGTTTGCAACTTCTTATGTGCCATACAACAATATTGGCAATCTTTCATACAACAGGCTGGATTCAGGCGTTATCTGGCTTAAATTTACATTAAATATCCCATTATTTTCTGGCACATCTAGCATTCCCTTTATGTGCATTACATAACGCAGAAAATTCAATGTTTCTTTTTATCTGTGTATCTACAAGAACTTGTGGCTCTCCGCTGCGAAGTCATGCAAGGAAGAGTGACGATTCAACTGTTGGCATCAAAATCCCGTGCAGCACCGCTGAAACGAATCATCATCGCCCGTTGGGAATTATATACCGCTCATATGCTAAGGCTGTTGACGTCAACTTAGCTGAATATTATTTCTGGTCGGACTCCGCAGTCACTCTACAATGGCTACGGTCGCCTCCGAATGTTTGGCCCACGTACGTAGCAAACAGAGTGTCGGAAGTTCAACAGTACACACAAGGCTGCCAATGGAGGCTTGTCCCTGGAGTTGAAAATTCAGCCGATTCGGTCTCTCGTGGCATGTCGGTTGACGAATTGCTCAAGAGTAATTCGTGGAGTCATGAACCCGGGAATAGCTGACCAAGTACTGACGGTAGCAGAATTGACTTAAGCCAAAGGGTACCTACACAGAAAAAAAAAAAATAATTTTAACAAGCGCGGAAAATTTCCCCTCGTGTAATTCCAAGCCAAAGGAGCGTAAACAACGATATTGTTTGCAATCTTTCATACAACAGGCTTGATTCAGGCGTTATCTGGCTTAGATTTACATGAAATATCCCATTATTTTCTGCCAAATCTAGCATTCCCTTTATGTGCATTAGATAACGCAGAAAATTCAGTGTTTCTTTTTATCTGTGTAACTCAATTAGCTCAGGAGGATGGATATGCTGAGGAAAACAAACAACTGAAGAACCAGAAAACCGCATCGAAACAGTCGCACATTAGAAAAATGAGTCCATTTGTCCATGATTTGTCTATGATGCATATCCATAAGTCCATGATTATGATGGCCCGCTCTATCTCAGACCGACTCACAAACGAGCTGCACCTGCCAAAGCCTACTTGTGTCTATTTGTGTGCTTCTCTTCTCAGTACACTTAGAGTTGTTCAGTGATTTGTCCACCAAAGGATTTCCTTGCTCACTTCGACGCTTCATCGCACGCCGTGGCCGACCCGCCCATATCCATTCTGACAATGGGAAGAATGTCGAAGGGGCGAAAAATGAGCTTGCTGAGTTATTTGCCACATTCCGTAATTATTCCCAGCAGGCAGAAATCACCACTGCTTGCGCCAGCGAAAGGATCGCTTGGCACTTTACACCACCCAAGGCCCCACACTTCGGTGGTCTGTTGAAATCAGCTATCAAGGTAGCGAAAAAAAAACACCTCTATCGTTCACTGGGATCATCGCATCTGTCATTCTAGGAAATGCGCACTGTCCTCACACAAATAGAGACAATAATGAACAGCCGACCACTACTTCCGATGACGACAGATCCCAATGACTTAGCCGCGTTGTCTACAGCTCACTTCCTCACCGATTCTTCGCTACATTTCTCTGCCCTACAGACGACCTACAGACGTTACCTGCATATCGATTGAATCACTATCAACAGCTGCAACTGCATGTGCAGCAATTTTGAAGCCATTGCACTATGGTCCAGATCACGAATTCACGAGGAAACATGCTCCCAGCGCCTAAACTTGAAACTTTACAGCAAAGTAATGTTCTACAATATGGTTTGTATCATCAAGGCCCATTTATTGATGTTGATTAAAATTTTCACGGAAATACAAAAAACTAACTTTTTTATTTGCAGAAATAGACGTTTACATCTTTTGGCAAAATTGTAGCGCAAAAAATTTCATGGAATTTTTATTAAGAAATTTTTTTGTACCTTAAAAATTGACCGATTTAGAGCAATTTTTTCTCATCAACTTAGGGTGTACCATAAAAAATTGATTTTTTTGCCCTTACTTTTTTATTTCAATTCCCACCGTAAAGTTGTGTTTGGACGAGTTTTAGAACTTTTTAAGACGCGTACTTTGGTATACAAATTTTGCCGCTAGCTTCAATAAATCAATAGTTAGTTAGTAGTTTTTCCTAAAAAAATACGTCCTTTTTAAATGTTGATTTTCATAATTGGGGCAAATACAAAAAAAAATTAAAGACGTCATTTGAAAGGACAATTTATATTGTTGAACAAATGTGAAAACTAGAGATATGTTATTTCTGTATCTTGAGAAAATTACATTTGAATCTGGAATGGTTTAAGAAGAAAAACTTCAATAACTATTTATTTGTCGTCGTCAATCAGTTGTAGACCGTTTTAATTACAATGAGTACTTAACTTAACTTAAACCTAGCACGTGCGGAAATATTCTTTTAATTTTTCTTTCGACATTGTAAAATCTATACTATTGCAATGGATATTGTAATTAGCCATCATTTGGTTAATCGGTCCATATTTTGCATAGTTCGTGCGATAATTTGTTGCAAATAACTGTCGATGTCTTAAATGCCTTGTTGGTATGTTAAAGTTTAATTTTGATAGAATTTCCATTGAATCAATTCTTTGTGAGACTATATTATTTATAAATGACGCCATAGCGAATTCACGACGCTCTTTTAATGTTTGAATATTGATAAGCTTACATCGAGCCTTATACGATGGTAAAGGAAATACTGTCCATCCTAGCTTTCTTGGTGCATATAACAAAAATTGCTTTTGTACTGACTCTATTCTTTCTTCATGTGTTATTGTAAATGGAGACCAAACTATGCTACAATATTCAAGTATTGACCTGACATAAGCAATGTATAGTGTTGTTATCGTGTACGGGTCATGAAAGTCATAGCAAAAGCGTTTAATAAATCCTAGCATGTTTTTAGCTCTGTTTATAATTGTGTTATAATGATCAATGAACGTAAGTTTAGAGTCTAGGACAACACCTAAATCCCTAACTCTATCACACTTTTCTACATTCTGATTGCCTAAAGTTATTTGTATGTTAGGTATGTTTCGTTTTCGACTGAAGGTAATTAAGTTACATTTTTTAACATTCAGTTGTAGCAGACTTTTGTTACACCAAGTATGGAACAACAATATTTCATTCTTAAACGCGTTAATGTCCTCTGCATTTTTTATTTCTAAATAAAGTTTCATGTCGTCAGCGTAAATTAAAATTTTTAGTTTCTTAAGAATAAAAGATAAGTCATTAGAAATAGAATGAATAAAAGTGGTCCTAGATGAGAGCCTCCTGAAGTGGTATGAATAGGTGTTGATTGGCTTCCTTTAAATCTTACAACTTGATCACGGTTGGTTAGGTATGAATTAAGCCATTTGAGGAGTTTGGGCTGGATTCCCATTTTTTGCAATTTAAATATAAGCATAGGTATATCGACACGGTCAAATGCTTTACTAAAATCTGTGTACAAAACCTCTACATGGTTTCCGTTATCCATTGCTTCCAGAGAATAATTAACGAATTCTAGTAAATTTGTGGTTGTCGAACGACCTTTTAAAAATCCATGCTGATTAGTAGTTATTCTATTTTTGATTTGGTTGAATAATTTTTCATTCACAATTGCCTCAAAAAGTTTTGGAATGCAAGAGATCAGGGCTATACCCCGATAATTACGAATATCAGATTTTTTACCAGACTAAAAAATAGGCACTAGAAATGAGCTCTTCCATAATTTTGGAAAGTCTCCGGATTTCAGTGACATATTAAAAAGCCAAAACAATGAAGAAGTAAGCTCAGCTGCTAAAGTCTTCATAAACAAAGAAGGAACTCCATCCGGTCTCGAGCCTTTCGTTGCATCTAAATGTTTTAACCCTTCCAAGATTTCATGCACATAGATTTGATTCACGCTTATGTCACTGGAATATTCAGGATACAACCCAAAGTATTGCCGATCACGATCTGCTTCTGAGTATGTTGTGTATGTTTCTTTAAAAAACTTGGCAAATAAATTGCATATTTCTTCTGTATTATTACTGTCATTATTGTCCAAATACATACGGGATGGAAGATTGTCTGATTTTAATTTTGTATTCACGTAATTAAAAAAGTTTTTTGGGCAACATTTAATTTCACGTTCAGTTTTTGAATTATACTCCTCAAATGCAACATTCATAGCCAAATTAAGTTCATCACAAATGTTCAAATAGCTTTCTAAATTAACGGAACTGTTATGTTTTTTGTAAATCTTATGCGCTTTTTGTTTACCGTTTTTTAAATTTTTAATTTGTTTATTGAACCAAACTGGATCCTTTGAGAATACTTTTCGTCTACGTTTTTTTAGTGGTACTTCTTCCTGGATAACTGCAAACAACTTAGTGTAGAACACTTCAGTCGCACTTTCAACATTCTCTTCATTCCTAAATACTGTTTGCCAATCAATTAAGTTTAGTTTGTTTCTTATGTTAGCATAATTAGCCGATTTATAGTCAAGAACTTCCTCGAGTCCGCAATCAGGCGACTCATTTGCTTGTACAAAAAGAGAATACTCTATTGCTGTGTGAAAGACTTCATTTCTCCATATTGGAGTCAATGATTCACTAACACAGAAGTCATCGAAAATATTTGTCAACAGAAAGTCTAAATAACAGTTCTGTTGATTTTTCACATGATTTATTTGATGAAGTCCTAAATCAGCAATTTTGTCAAATATGAAATTAAGCGTCTCATTTTCCCCTATTATTGGAAGTAGGATACTTTCATTATCAGTGTCAGCAATAAAATCAACATTGCGTTGGTTAAAGTCACCATATATATGAATTTTTACTTCAGGGGGTAAACAAGACACAATTTCTTCGGCATTAGTAAAAAACTTATCATAAATTTCCTTACGGGCATTGTTTGGAGGAAAGTACACCGAAACAAACACATGAGTTTCGTCTCTCACTTGCACTTTTGCCCATACATTCTCAAATTCTTTAAATTTTGTTGTAGTAATTATTTCGGAATTGAATTCAGTTGAAATTGCAACTAAAACTCCACCTCCTGACTTTTTTCCTGACCATTGATAATTACGGTCATCTCTATAAACATTATAATTATTACCAAAAACCTCTTCTTTTCTTACACTCTCATCCCAACTGGTTTCATTTGCTAGAATCACGGTATAAAAAGAACTTAGAACTTTATTTTGAATTTCGCTGATCTTAGCAGCGCTTTTCATCCGATTAAAATTTTGACAATATACCGTGATTTCATTCGTGGAATGAGGGTGGGGTGAAGAGCTTAATGGACGTTGACTAATATTCACCTGTCCGGAATTAGTACTGTTTAGAAAAATGCTGTGATCGCCGGGCTGATTATCCGCATCGTCATATCCTTCCTCTGAGAAATTCGTCAGTTGCGTAGAAAACACGAATGATGAGCATGGCACTGGCACATTTCACATGATGCAGGAGAATTTGAAAAGCAACCAGGGGACGTCCAGTTGGGTTGTCTGCCAGGAGAAGATCGTGTAACTTCGTCATGAGCCGGGTAGGGGTTCAGGATTTCCCCTCTCTGGAACTGTATTGGCCGGTGGGTCGTCGGTGTCTCATTCGGTGATTTGGAAAATCTTTCCTTCGCTGCCGCAAGAAGTATTCTGTCCGGTGGTAGTAAGCTGATATAAAGAGCTCCGTCGTTGTTGCAAAAATTGTTGGTGTACTGGTAGTTGTCTTGCGGATGTCTTGAATTTCGATGGCGATTGTTTTGAATATTGCTGAGCCTACTGGTTTCATTTCTATTGTAATGAGTGTTGTTGCTGTAGTTGTTACGCGATTGCTTTTTTCGCCTTCTTGCATTTTCGGCTTGTTTTTGTTGTTTTAAACGATGCAATTCGCGTTTGTCGTAGTCGGTCCAGTCAGCTTTCCATACTTTTCTCGTTCCAAGAAGGCGCCAGCCTGACTGAACCGGTAGAATATTATTGGCATCATTGAGCTCATTTTCGAGCGAGTCTGAAGCGTCCGGTGAGTGAGAAATAGTTTTCGACTGAATTGCATTTAAGTTGGCTGATAGAGATTTCAGCTCTTCCATTATGTCTGTTCCAAACATCGGATTTTTGAACATAACATTACCAGAAGCTATAAATTCAGTTGTGCTGCTGATCTTTTTAATTTGGTCATTTAAAGGTTTCAGGTCATTGGTTAAACCAGACGTCATTGATTCCATTAACGTAAATACATTTTCTCTAGAATTTTTCATGGCAATATCACAAAGCGATGTTATGTGATTTTTAATGCCAGCAGAGCCGCTGCTTTTGATCACCGTCAGCTCATTTTGTATTTCGTTGAGCATACCCTCAAGGCGGCAGATTCCCTCATTCAAAACAGTAGCATTAATTTGCTTCGTCGCGCGATGGGTAACCTGCGTGTTGCTTTCCACTTTTTCGGCTAGTTCAGCCTGTTGCTTTGTCAGCAATTGATCTTCGAAATTAGGTGTTATGAGGGTTTGGCAGGAGCTGCAGCACGGCAGCACATAAGACATAACATCATTTTTTTTTTTTTTTTTATTGATTGGTTAAAGTTAGCGGCAAAATTAATATATAAAAATACGCGCCTTTAAAAGTTCTACAACTCGTCCAATCACAACTTAACGATGAAAATTGAAATAAAAAATTTAGGACAGAAAAACTTTTTTTTATGGCTCACCCTAAGTTGACGAGGGAAAAGTTGCTCTTAATCGGTCAATTATTAACCTTAAAACAAATGGTGGTGAAACTTGAAATAAAAACGTATTCCTATTTTTTTTTGTTGACTAAAATTAGGGTGGTCCCCATTTTTACGGAAATGCAAAAACTAACTTTTTTATTTGCAGAAATAGACGTTTACATCTTTTGGCAAAATTGTAGCGCAGAAAATTTTATAAAATTTTTATTAAACATTTTTTTTTGTAGCTTGAAAATTGACCGATTTAGAGCAACTTTTCCCTCGTCAACTTAGGGTGAGCCATAAAAAAAAGTTTTTCTGTCCAAACTTTTTTATTTCAATTTTTATCGTTAAGTTGTGATGGGACGAGTTGTAGAACTTTTAAAGGCGCGTATTTTGATGTATTTAATTTGCCGTTAGATTTAACCAATCAATAGTTATTGAAGTTTTTCTTCTTAAACCATCCCAGATTAAACTGTAATTTTCTCAAGATACAGAAATAACATATCTCTAGTTTTCACATTGGTTCAACAATATAAATTGTGTTTTCAAATGACGGCTTTAATTTTTTTTTGTATCTGCCCCAATCATAAAAATCAACATTTAAAAAGGACGTATTTTTTTAGGAAAAACTTCAATAACTATTGATTTATTGAAGCTAGCGGCAAAATTTGTATATCAAAGTACGCGTCTTAAAAAGTTCTAAACTCGTTCAAACACAACTTTACGGTGGGAATTGAAATAATAAAGTAAGGGCAAAAAAATCAATTTTTTATGGTACACTCTAAGTTGATGAGAAAAAATTGCTCTAAATCAGTCAATTTTTAAGGTACAAAAAAAATTCTTAATAAAAATTCCATGAAATTTTTTGCGCTACAATTTTGCCAAAAGATGTAAACGTCTATTTCTGCAAATAAAAAAGTTAGTTTTTTGTATTTCCGTGAAAATTTTAATCAACTTCAAAAAATGGGCCTTGATGATACAAACCATATTGTAGAACATTACTTTGCTGTAAAGTTTCAAGTTTAGGCGCTGGGAGCATGTTTCCTCGTAAATTCGTGATCTGGACCATAGTGCATTGGCGAAGAGAATATCTCCAGGAACTGATAAAGGACACCCAACGAAATAGTACCGGGAACAATGATCATCGTAGCCGACGAATTGCAACCACCAATTCGGTGGCCTCTTGCTCGAATCGAATCCGTGTTGCCAGAAAAGGATAAATTAACAAGAGTCGTCACTCTCCACACTGCTCGTGGTATTATCACTCGTCCGATCGCGAAAATTTGTCTGCTGCTGTACACGCTAAGATCAAAATACCTAAAGATCGTTAAAAAGTACCGATAATGAGCATGAGCATGAGCATAACTGACCGCCCGATTTTGCTACTCTGTTATTGCCAGATCAGCTGTAATAACACAGAGAACCAACTCTTTCTTTTGCATTATGGATTCCTCCACTACAGAAATATTGTTTCTGCATCGACCCATTGACCTACAAAGATCCGTTGGAGCTCAAATTAATAAAAAGAATGCAAAATTTATTGCTTTCAAGATTTGGAAATGATTAAACTTAGATTATAAGAAAATTATTTACGTTTTTAATTGGAAATATATGGCAACCGCTTTGCTTATTATCGTTTAATTTTACCGATATTTTGGATATTTATAGCAATACCTAATTTTAGGCTTTCTCATCTCAGCGTGTACTCCGGGAAGGCTCCAACGGATCCAGTCGACGGAGAATGTTTGCGAGAGGTCCAAGGCTTCCAGATTATCCAGCGATGTGAAAACATCATAAGAATAAGTTAAAAATTGTTAGAACTAAGAAGCAAAAGGTAGTCCGTAAGAGTAAAAAAATAATGTAGTTTATTTACGTTCCAATGTTGAACATGACCCATCAAGAAGGCGGGTATGCTGTTTCTGGCAGCACGGTCTGAGAGTATGTCTCCATATCCTATAGCTGGTGCTAACGGCCGCACTTTTAGACCTAGTTTTTCTTGCTTCTCTGGCAACCTCATTTGCTCAGCTGCTTTCGCAAGAACGTACCCGATCTACCGGTTAATCATCGTTATCATCGTCAGTCATTAGAAGTTCTTCAGTCTGCACAGAAGTAAATCAAATTGTGTCGTTAAAAGTTATTTTCTTTTGCTGGTTAATTTCTGTGGTGCTGCCCACCGCTTGAACCAACCGGTGCACATTATTCTCATTCATCGTTTTGGCAGTCTTATTCCACTTGGTCCTCGATTTATTGATGTTTTTGACAACACTGCCATTCACCTTTAGCTTCCTCTTCATAAAGGGCGATACGGTCAAAATTTGGTCAATATCAACTTGACGTATTTCTTTCAATTTTGCATTTAAAAAACCTGAACACCCCTCATTTTGAAGGTGTGTGTGTGTGTAGAATGTTGCTCTTATTTTGATTTTGGAATTCACTCTTCAGTTGTCAAAATGCCGTCCAAGCAAGAAGAGCAGCGTATCAAAATTTTGTTCGCGCATCGCGAAAATCCGAGCTACTCGCACGCAAAGTTGGCAAAATCGCTAAAAGTTGCCAAATCAACCGTTACAAATGTAATTCAAGTGTTTGGGGAACGTTTGTCGACAGCCAGGAAGTCTGGATCGGGGGGAAATTGAAAACCGGAAGCCGCTGAGACGACAAAGAGAGTTGCCGGTAGTTTCAAGCGAAACCCTAACCTATCTCTCCGAGATGCCGCAAATAAGCTGGGTGTATCGTCTACAGTTTCGTTGTTCCGTACTGTTTTGGCCGGATTTGGCATCTTGCCATTACGGTAAAAGGGCCATGGAGTGGTACGCCGCCAACAACGTGCAGGTGGTTCCCAAGGACAAGAACCCTCCCAACACGCCAGAGCTCCGCCCAATTGAGAAATACTGGGCTATTGTCAAGCGGAACCTAAAGAAGACCAAAAAAACTGCTAAGGACGAGCAGCAGTTCAAGGCAAACTGGCTTTCTGCGGCGAAGAAGGTGGACAAGGTGGCTGTACAAAATCTGATGGCAGGGGTCAAGCGTAAGGCCCGGCAATTCGGATTTGGAAAAGCGGAAGCCTAACTGAATATTTTTCCTGAATTTTATACTAATTGAACTTGAAAAAGAAATTTAATTTGATTTTTTAAATAAACGATTTCACCGATTTACACGCGTTTTCCCTTGACCAAATTTTGACCGTATCACCCTTTAAAAGCCCAAAATCTCTCTATTTGTTTGCGCTGGGGACAGTTTGGTGAATTGAGTTCCTTCGGTATAAACTGAATCCCGTTGGTTTCATACCACTGTAGCACTGTTTTACTGTAATGACAGCGGGCAAGAAATGACCAAAACATGACAGGTTCATTGTGGGATGAAAGGCTATATTCGCGGTTGGAGACATTCAGTTCTGTACAGCTCTTAATTAAATGTCTTATCAGTGATGAAAACCTCGGTCTTCATACCGCCGCTACAGATGCCTTGCCAAATCATGCATTTACGTGCAAATTTATCTGCAAACACAAACTTGAATTTGGCAGGAACATCTCTACGAGCCGCAGCCAAGTAAATTGAAGTTTCATTATCCACGAGGAGACAGCCATTGAATTTTGTCAACATCTGACCATACAGTTTTCTGGCACGGATTCTGGCCACATTGCCTTCCAACTTTTACTAAGATGTGACTGAGTTTCAGCTTCCTGTTTTAAAATCAATTGTAAAATTTCGTAGTGGAAAACCTGAAAAGGTATCCGGGTTACCTGTCAAACACATTAAGTGTAAAGAAAGAGGGTGAGGTATCCATGTCCATACAAGATCATAGACAATAGGGATAGGTGTTAAAAACCTATGTTCTCTGCGTTACGTACCTTCCTTACATGGCCCCAAATATTTTGCTAATCCATTTGTCTGTTATCTGTTATCTTTAGCATACATTCAAGTTGAAGTTATATTGATTAAAATAATGTTGAAGATATAATCCAAAACAATTCAGGAATTGAAATGAAGTCAGGGCTCAGTTAGTTTTTAACGTTAAATACTGACTCCCTATTATACATTGGTCATGTTATCACCTACTGATGAAAATTGCATCAAACTTGGAAAATATTTGAAACAGATTCGTATACTGCTTTGAAGTCAACACTGCATGCAATGTTGAAAAATGAAGTTATGCAAAGTTTGTTCTCGTTATTGCTCAGGATATCATAAAATATGTTAAAGTTTCAAAGTGGTTATACAGAATGTAGTTGAACTTTTGTTCTAGACAGCATGCGATCATTGGACACAAGCTGTGAAAATACACTTATATGAATCCTAGAGAGATATATAGTTTGTATTCGGCTCATTCCCAAGCATCTTTTTATCACTAAATATTTGTGTAAGTAGTCATCTAGAATGGATGTGTACTCTAATTACACAGATAAAAAGAAACATTGATTTTTCTGCGTTATATAATGCACATAAATGGAATGCTACATTTGGCAGAAAATAATGGGATGTTTTACGTAAAATTAAGCCAGATAACGCCTGAGTCAAGCCTGTTGTATGAAAGATTGCAAACATTGTTGTATTGCGCATCAAAGACTTCAATCAATTGCGTTGTTTACGCCTCCTTTGGAATTAAACGGGGGGAAATTTTAAGCGCCAGTTAAAAGTATTTTTTTTCTGTGTAGAGTAGAATTAAAGTTCTTGCACGCACAGATATTCAGAACACTTGTTCGACTACTATTCGATTGACTAGTTGGGTATTTTCTTTGTAGCTCGTCAGAATCTATCCGAACCAAACGCCATTCAGATGCGAAAAAAGCACACTCTATAACCATAATGCACAGATAAAAAGAAACATTGAATTTTCTGCGTTATCTAATGCACATAAAGGAAATACTAGATTTGGCAGAATATAATGAGATATTCCATGTAAATTTAAGCCGGGCAACGCCTAAATCTAGTATGTTGTATGAAAGATTGCAAACATTGTTGTACGAAATTGCAAATTGCAAACAATTTCCTTTTTCACGCCTCTTTTGGCTTGATTATGAACTATGGGAAATCTTACGCGCTTGTTAAAATTAATTATTTTTTTCTGTGTGAGGCGTTGTATTTCTCTGAAGGATTGTAAAATATACAACCGAATCCCTTTTTTCCCAAATTCATCATCTTCAGAACCATATAAATCTACAGTGGTTCTTTTCGAGTGCATATTCACGACGCTCTCATCATAACTCAAACTGTTATCACGCAACCCCAACCATCGGAGTCCTGGCGAAATTCCACACCAATAGCCTCCGGATGACGGTGCTGCATTTTTCCACACAGTAAATCCTAGCAAGCGCATTTATATTTAAATACATTTTTCTATCGGAACCAAATTTCCTTTTTTTTTAGTTGCCTCCTATGACCAACAACAGTATCCAAGTGACCAACGCGTAAACATGCAAAAAGTCTCCACATTCGCCGATGACGACGACGACGACGGTTGCTGCGGAGGTCATTCGAAACGATATTTTTTTTGTCCTTCGTTCTCAGTCTCTGTGCTTTCGCATGTATGCATATTCCGATCTCCAATAACACCCATTCCCGGGCATGCCAAGAATCCTGGCTAGAAAGCAGCATCGGCCAGCATCGAAGAGCTGAGGGGTATTTGGGCATTTGCTGGTCCGTTGCAGAGGAACCTATTGGAACCATTCCATCGAGCTGACCATCGCTCTAGTAAGCTCTAGTCTAGCTGGAAGGTGACCGAAGCAATCGTCGTTCAGTTGATTCATTTTTTTCCTCGCCTACTGCGCTGTGTGTACATTTTCTCTCGCACTTGTGAGTCAGATGCGAGGATGGCGATGGGCGCGTTGTTGCTACTTGCACCGTGGACTACTAACATGGGCCGATGGGATGGGGAAACATTTGTGGGGCGTAATGTGAACGCTTGAGTGTCCTGCGAGCGGCTATAAGTATGATGGGTAGCTTAATTTTTTTTTTTTGCTGTGCGCATCCTCTCCTAGTGCAGTGGTTAGGAGGAAAAAAAGCACATCGCGAAATAGCCACCGCCTCCTATGTTGCTTCTGCTAACGATTGCTGCTCACGTGGTGGTGGGATGAGAATAAATACAGTTTGATTTAGCTGAAATGAGATAGAGAGCAAGTGTACCGAGCGCGAAGCGATGCTATTTTTTTTTTGAGGAAATTTACGTACATTCGAGAAATTTTTGCGATTTTTTTTTCCTGCGCGCTTCTCATGAGTGCTTTTTCTGGGTCCGAAAATGTACGACACATAGATTAATCTTCCAGGGCGCGTCTGGGAATAGTGGGCGCTGGTGGATATTTTTCGCATTTGCAATAGAACCATTGCTGAAGAAGGGGAAAAGGTGGAGGGAAAGCGATTTCAGTGTGTATGAAGTTATGAAAGCGCAAATATCGTTGCTTTTTATTCCTGTAGATATCGCACGAACCAAATTCTGGAAATTGATGATTCTTTTTTTTCTACGTTGTAGCTCGTCTATATTTTTGCTTCCACTTGCACTCCATTGCTGGTGCACGGAATAATGGAACGATGGGAATGAGAGCGTCCACTTGTCCATGTAGGATTTGATTTTAATTACTAAACATACATAAGGATTCGGATGGTAGTTTTTATGTGACGGTGTATTTTTTCGAGCCTCTTCTGCCTTGCCTGCTTTGGAGTTGGTTGCGCGAGAGGGAATGGTCGGGTAAAAGAAATATTTTGCCACAATACATATTTAATGAAATTCGCTAGAGAGATGAAAAAAATATGGAATGCTTCGATCGATAGTAGAGACGGGATTGTTGGTCTAGGTTTGGATAGCTGTTTAGGATGAAAAAAAAATGTTATGAGTGTTGAAGGATGCTGTAAATTTTTAATGATTTTTGAAATTTATTGGCATTTATAGATTCGTTTCTAAAAGGTTGTATATATTTTCATTATCATTCTGTTTATCAACAGAACTATAAAAAATAAGCAAAATATTTTAGTTTAATTGATAAATCTCTGGTAACTATAACATTTGGCTTTTGAAAACATACTTAATTAGTTTTATCAAACCATTGCACCGAATGATCCGAAGAAACTGTAGTAGTAGATTGAGGTGATTGTGATAATTGCGATAATTGTGAAGGTTTCGCTCCCTTATACTTAAAAGATTTCAATCCGCCTCCCAGTTTGCCTCGTGAAATTTTAGCACAGTTGATAAGTAACTGACTCTGTACATATGGTTTTTATACACTATCTACTAGCTTTTTCTAAGACCCTTCCAATAACTACAACTGTACGTATAAGAATTTCTCTCAACTGCAACTTTGGCTTAGATCGTTTTTCAGCCAAACGATTTAGAAAGCAGTAAGGTAAGGGGAAGTAATGTTAGCCTAGCTCCTTCATTTGGCCCACGTTCCAAATGAGTAATTATTTCAGCGATAAAAAATTATATTGCTATCAAGATACACAATTTAATACAAAATTGTTCAGAAGTTTTTAATTAATTTACTGTTGTTCACTTCCGTTCCGTTTTCGATTTTCTTAACTTTTTAGACGATTTGATTTCACTGGTTAAGCTGAACAGAATATCTCCATGTGCTCCGAATAACCTAAATTTGGCTAAATTGAACCGATAATCCGAATATCGCAGCATAGATGCACAGTAAATAGTCACACGTGAATCCTAGTTGTACCAGCAAGTCACACGTTATAAACTAACTGTTCACATTGATAGAATAACAATGATTTAACAAGAAACCCGTATACCCAATGTACCCAGGGACATATTTTGTGCTTAATTTCCAACTAAGGCATGTTGTCCGGTCCATTGGTAAAATTTTCAATGGAAATGTTTGAGTTTCGGTTGTACATCTTACCAATGACATATTAACCCAAACCAAAGGAACAAAACCTTTGCAGAGTGAATAATTATGTTTTCATTATCAAACATCCTTAATTTGATGCTTATAAACCGACATTACATCCATATACCTGGAAAGAGTCTGACTTTATGAAATTGGAAAACTGATGTCCAGCAGTGTATGAATCTTCATTTCAAATATACAAGTGCTTCGTTCTTTTAACAGTGCATGTGTTATTGTATACGAAGCCAGTATCTTAAATAGTAGAGGAAAGGCTTGTAAGATGGAACAGCACCACTTTTGACAAACACAGCGACAACACTATCGCTCGGACAAGTGTTAACCTCATTTTTTTTACTATTCTTCAATTTTCATTTGCAACAAATGAATGATATTTTTTGTGTTTGAAAATGCCATGGAATCAACAATAAATTAAAATATAACAATAAATTTTTTGAAATTGCCGTTCTCGAAGGATCGATTTTCGAAGGTCATAATTTTTTTTTATGACTATAAATAATCAGTTCCGTGGGCCAACTTAAAGTCTTTTAGTTCCTCTTTCAAAAGATCCTCGAAAAAATAAAAATTATACATGTTACGAGCAAAAAACAATTGGTGTTCCATCTTTCAAGCCATTTTTTTAAATTGCAATTTTTGATGGATTTTGAAAATACGCCATAACTTTTTTTTTGATGACTATAAATAATCAGTTCTTTGGGCAAAGTTAGAGCCTATTATTTCTTCTTTCAATTCGCGAAAAAATAAAAATTATGCATGTTACAAGCAAAAAACGGATCGTGTTCCATCTTACAAACCTTTCCTGTACGAATAAATTTCGTTGCTGAAGCAACGTCATATTTATGTTATCTCAACCGAATGGCAACAAGTGTGCTACTAGGGTAGATGTTCTTCAGACATTTGGGAGCATTCCTTCGCTAGGGATTCTTTTAAGGAGATTCTTCTGGAAACGCACCGACAGTTTTTCAAAACTTTCTTGTTTTGAAATGTTTGGAGGAACCCCTAATTTTGTGAAGTATTGTGATTTTCGAGGAATCCTTGGAGGACACCTGGAAGAACTACACATAAACTATACGGGTATTCCTGAAGTAATTATTGGAATTTTTTTTTGATTTGTTGAAGAAATCTAAGAAGAATTTTTTGCATGAATGCCATAATCTATACATATATTTATATATAATACTTAACTTTTAGAATTCCACAATGGGTTTTTGTAGAAATACTTTTCAAACTTAATCTAGAATGTGTGTAAGGGTTCTCACATACAATGAGTAGGAGAAAATGACATATGAATATCTTATTTTGATCTTGATAACTGGCCTTGGTATTTAAGAGTACAGCTTACGAGTTAAAAATACTTAATCGAAATTCCTAAGAATTGCAAGCAAAATAATGCTCGGATAACAAAATTTGTTATTTGAGATACCTGGGATAACCTTAGAGGTACTATTTTGGTTGTCGTCAATATGATCTAGCAGTGCGCAATTGTTAAACAGTTCCAAATTGTAGGCACCGATTACAAAAAGAAAAGGTTTGTGGGCTGTTTGAAAATATCTCGGACAAACTCGAAGCTTCTTTGAGTCGGCTTTTATTGTAGGAGATCATAACTAAAATATATTTATGTATGTTAGGTTTAAGCTGATTCACGATGCCTCTATGTTAACTATTTATGAAGAATAGGGGTCTTACCATTAGGCCGGGCCGTGTCCGGGCCGGAGCCAGAAAGCTTTTATTTCACGGCCGGTATATTTTGTACACTTCACACTGTACCGGGGCTCTTTCGGGATTCTATGTTGCAGATTGAACGCACACATCAATAGAGTTCAGTTATTTTTCGTTTTTCTGTATATATCAATATTCTTTTTTAGTCGAAAAGTCGGTAATAATTGCTGCGAGATGGCTCAAGAATCACAAGAAACCTCATGATAGTTGGTTGCTTCCCGTGATAGTGAAATGGACAGTTTGTTTCATTGTCGCATGACAGCCGTGAGATTTACCAGGGCTGGTCAATTTAATTGAAATACCTTGGGATGATAATTCAACAGAAATTAACTTATATCAATTACCTTTAATGTGTTAAAGCTATATGAAATATATATATGTAATATTAATAATTCTATACACAGCAAATTCGTTTAAATTAGGAATCAACTTCTAATATTTAGCACTTATGTGTTCGACAAAAATAACACCTTTAAGTGATCGACAGGGTACCCGGATACCCACCGAATTCAAATGGTTAAACTCTGCCTATTAGGGACCGATTTTCATTCTTTTGCACCGTTAGATTCAAAAAATCATTGGCTTTTAGGACATAATCAGCAATGATCGTTTGAATTAATCTGGTTCCCGTAAATCCGGGTTACCGGGGCTGTGGTCTGGTACAGAGGCACTATTTGGAAACTTCTATTAAATTTCCGGGAATGGAAGCCAAAATCTTTGGTATAATTCCTAGAAACTATTTTAATTCCATTGTGGGACACTTGCCGAAAATTTTCCTGCAACGGCTATTCTGTAACAGGTTCTCGTGGGGCCAAGAGTGGCCATGAACATATTTAAAAAAAAACCCCGGCAATATCAGCATCAAAATTCATGAAATTTCTCCAGTAGGATATTTCTCAACGTTTTGAAGCTATCTGATGATTTGTACTTAGACCTGTCTTTCCAGAATAGGTTCCCGTGGGGCCTAGAGTGGCCATGAACATATCTAGAAGGAAACCCTGATACCCATATTTATCAAAATTCATGAAATTTCTCTAGTAGGATATTTCTCAACCTTTTGTGGCTTTTGGCTTCAACTGGACATGTTCATGTTTTGAAGGAAACTCTGGCAATATGGGCTTCGAAATTCCTGAAAACTATTTCACAACGTTGTGTGGCCATCTGATAATTTGTCCTCGAAACGGTCATCTCAAAACAGGTTCCCGTTAGGCTTCGAGTGGCCATCAACAAAACTGGCCACAAAACGTTGAGAAATATCCTATATTTCATGAATTTTGATAACCACATTGTCAAGGTTTCCTTCAAAAATGTCCATGGCCACTCGAGGCCTCACGGGAACCTGTTCCGGATTGACCGGTCCGAGGACAAATCATCAGATAGCCACAAAAGGTTGAGAAATAGCCTACTGGAGAAATTTCTCCAGATGCATTCAAATGGTCATTGCGGGTAATTTCCCTAAAGCGAATGAGTTTTGGAACCTAACGGTGCCAAAAGAATAAAAGTCTGTCAATAAAAGCCAGAGTTATAATCATTTGAATTTGGTGGGTACCTGGGTACCCTGTCGATCACTTAAGGGGTAAAAAAATTTGAAGTCGCCTCTTCGGCCCACCTTACTAATATACGAAATGTTTTTATGCAAAAAGTTGCCTTTCAACTATTTTTAAGATGTCACTGAATTTCAGCTTCCTGGTTTAAAATAAACTATGAGAATACGGAATGTAAAACATGAAAAGGTACCCGGGTACCCTGTCGATCACATAAGGGTGAAATAAATTTCTAAATTGGCCTTGCTTTATGTTGGCAAGTTGTTGCCTAGCAAGAAAAAGACACTTCAAGGGATTCAGAACAAAATTCTGGAAATGATTTTGAAGCAGCCTCCCTTGAACATAATTGTTAAGGTACACTGCATTTAGAATATTGAGACTTTAAAACAAATTAAAAAAAAAAAACAATTAAATTTTTAACACAAAAAATCATAGTTCGATAAGATTTAGTCATAGTTTTTTGTTCTACATTAGGAATGACGCCCATGTTTAGAAAACTTCTTAATATGTTCTGAACCGCTAATGCAAGAACAATGTAAAAACACTTAAAATTATCATAAATAAGGTTGATAGATAGCTCATCATAAATTTGGGATCTGTATCTGTATCATACACTTTTGATCGTTAATTTATCAGTTTAAGTCACGGCTTAGCACATTTGAATCGTTAATTTGATAAAAATACTGTATTAATAGAAATATTTCCTTAAAATTTCGTTGTCTATATGGTAGTGTACTTATAGTTGCACTATCACTAAGCATTGTGTCTATTATCAAAACATAAATTACATTTTGCATCGTTAACTATTGTGCTACCACTTACCGTGCTACGTTTTGAACAGGTGTATGCTGTTTGCCACTGGTAGGAAAAAAAATGTTGGATTTACCGCAACTATACGAACAATAATTATGAAATACTTTAACTAAGGAATACCTTTTCCTATTCATGGAGGAGCATTTTGAGTAAAAAAGTATAATCTATTGGAAAATGAATGTGTTTCTCGAAAAAAAACCAAGGACAATTGTAACTAGTTTATTTATTGATATTCTGCGAGTGTAGTTTATTTGGTTTAAAATAACTAGAATAAATGGCACTATTGGGCCATTTTCCCTAAATAAAGTTTGAAAACATAATAAGTCCCACGTAGACAGCCTTGATCGAGTCTTCTGAAAACAAGAATGAAATTAGTTTGGTCGAATCTATGAAGTATATTCTTTAAAAATGGTGTTCGACAATGACAATTTGCGCTTACTAAGCTTATGATTTTAAATACGACAAATTTAAAACGCAAACCAAATTAGCTCGAAACACCAAACTACTATTCTACTTTCTGTCAATACGTATTATTCGCGCTTGTGCGATGCGCTCACAACTACATATAAATCAAAGCACATGCTGCCAGCCGTGCTGAGACCGAGCCCTCAAAAATATCGTTGCCAAGAAATATTTTTTACCAGCCCGGTCGAACACCGGCAAGGCCACGACCACGGCCCGGTGGGTTAATGTGAACGGTTGCATACAGCACTCATACAATGAATTCGTAGCATAACTCGGCCGTCACCCGACAGGGGTTCGGCCCGGCCTAATGTGAATAGCCCTTAAAAAGTACAAATCAGTTTCGTTGCAGTAAATAACGAGTAGCATCATACCGGTTCAATGAGGTCTATACAGGTGGAGAAGAAGTCGTTAAGTTGTATTAGTGTAATGCAAAATACTGTCATTGTGTTCGTGAAATGATGCACAGCCTGTTTTTTGTAAACATGCGTGACGTAGATCTCCAAAAACAACAATTTACAACAGCAGCAAATCACAAGATGGAATGTTTATTTTCGGCAATTGGTATAGCTATTAAAAGGTTTCAGCTGAAAAATGCCTTTTTGTGCACTAAAAAAAACTTGCTTGCCTTTTTGCTGCGGAAAAAAACTTAACTTGCTTTGTTATCATTCGCTTGTTTTTGGAGTTTTACGTCACTACCCGAAATCATGGATTCTTTACCCATTTTTCGTTACTAAGACCGACAAACACCCTGCTCTTCGCCACCTGTATAGACCTCATTGATACCGGCTTGCCTGTTGTAGCTTTACTTTTTGATGCGGTTCTAATAAGTTTGAAATATCATTTCTCCAAGTGAACACGATTAATTCCAGTATTTTACATTTCAGCTCCTACTTGCGACTGAAATTCAACGACGCTTCGTAGAACGCATCAATAAGGCAAACAAAACGACTCAAATGTCAGTGATAAATGAACAAATTTGCGATCACAGAGAATCCTGCTTCCTGCTCTCAAATTGCGTGCCCCAACCCCTTCCACCCTAAACCGTTGTAGGATCGCCTAGCTCAGCAAAGTGCACCTCTTTTTTTATCCTCATGCCAATTCCGCCATCTGAGCGAATGAGTGAGTGAGTGAGTGAGTGAGTGTATGGTTATTTCCTTTTTTTCTCCCCTCACAACAGCCCACTTTGCCAAACATGCACAGAAAGAAAAAAAAATCTAATACGCGTTCCATCTCACCGTGGTCCTGCAAGTCTCCAATTTCCGCAGCACCGGCAAAGTGTCCTGGCACATACGCGTGTGTTGTTGTTTTGCTTTTTCCCCACGCACCCTGACCTCTCCTAAATAAAACGATGCGGGAAAAAAAATTGAAGCAATGCGAGATGACCGCGACCATCATGTGCATGTGCGACTGTGTATGTGGGTGTGTGTGTGTGTGTGGATGGCCAACCCACCAGCTGGACTAGAACGAGGACACGTTAGGAGATGGCTTATGCACAGAAAACATCACCGACGAGAGGTCCCACATAAAGTTAAAAGCAATAGTATAGCCAGTATCCGAATTGTATTATGTTTTTTTTTTGATTGAAAAATAGAGAAAAATATCTACGCCGGATAGCTGACCAACCATCATTCCACGTGTGTCCCCAGTGTGTATTCCTTTCCTCGTTTCCGAGTTCGTCGGTTTTATCCTCGATCAGTGAAGGTATAGCAAGCAGGCTATGGACAATGTGCCTCGCGTGGATACCGTGAGGGCCTCGCAGAAAGACTACGCCACCACCAGGAGGAAAAACCGAGCTACTCGCCGG
Source organism: Aedes japonicus (assembly GCA_034211315.2). Lineage (NCBI taxonomy): Eukaryota > Metazoa > Arthropoda > Insecta > Diptera > Culicidae > Aedes > Aedes japonicus. The sequence goes on along the minus strand of JASCZW010006949.1, from coordinate 44,354 downwards.
TGCAAAAAATATACATAACAAACGGCGAAAATATATCAACAACGCGGATTTTTATTTTTAAGTTTTTCGTCGTTTTTTGTTTGGAGGACGTTTCCATTTTCGCCAACGGACGCCGGACTACTGGCCCTGACTGGTGCCACCGGTCGGTCGCGAATCATCTGAGCTGAGCCAAACTGCAACCGAACGAATGAAACGGAATTACCACAGCAGGCCACAGCATGTGTGTGGGAGCGAGATGGCCGAAAGTGCACGAAAAAGGATACTGTGTTTTTATTTACGGGAAAAATCATTCAATTTTTTGTGTTGCTTTAGAATGCTGTTGCTTTGGCTGCCATTGCTTCTACTTTGGGTGAACGGTCATCCACGGCGCACACGGAGTTAAGTTTGTGTTTGCCTCCACGGCTCGTAGGCATCTGCGACATGCATATCGCCATCACATGTGAAAGAGTGAGTGAGTGAGTGAGTGAGTGAGTGAGTGGAAAAAAAACTCGCGAAACTGTTACCCTGCCCAGCCTGCTACGAATGGGATGGGTGACCAGTTTCGTGGCCGTCGAAGCCATTCCCCGAGTTGAGAATAAAATCACCCCCAGCCCCCGGATCCCGAACTCCAACAGCAATACTTTCTCACATATACAGGGCCACTATTTTAATAAATTAAAAAACTAAAGCTAAAATGATCGAATTGGGAAATTAATTTCGCTCCTTCAAGTGTGCTCTCATCGAATGGAACTCGGAAAAGGATGGGTGGGGGGGAGCCGAAACTATCGCTCTGAAAATTTGGTTCCTCTTTCATTATGATGGGGAAAAAATAAATCTACACTGAGAATTCGATTCCACCGAAGAGAATGGCCTGCCAAACAAGTCATTTCGCCAACTTTGGGGTATTTGGAAATTCGGTTTGAGAAAAAAAATAGAAAAAAAGAGAAATGAAATTATGAGCTCCCGCTCAAGTTGTTACCCACCGACTGGGGGCTGACCGGGGACAGCTCGAGAGGTTCTGGTCTGCATGTAAACTGAAATGTGCTGCGCGCCGATGACATTCAGCCGTTCCGGGGGAGAAGAAATGATGAATGGAAAAATTGAATGTGGACGGTATTTTTAGTTTTGGCGAAAAATGTTTGATTCAATTCAATTGAATGGCTTTTAGCGGAATAGTTTGGCGGCGAATAGATGATAAAAATATGGCTGCTTTGTGTGGGAAAGTCTGCCGAAGCGGAGTATATTTTCGCAAGACTGAGTGCATCGGATGCATCATCATCATCATCATCAACAACATCATGATCAACGGAAAACATGAGATGTACAAATGAACGGTCACATCAGGAGGGACTATCGTTCTTAATTCGATATATTCGGCAGGAGAGTTTTGATATTTTTCGATAGTTTGCATTTTGGCAATCAATGGATGACAGCAGAGGGTGGAATGCAATTCGTTGCGCTAAACTGAATTAGGTCTTTCGAGAAGGGCGGTTATGTCATTCAGAAGAAATGAGAAGAGCAATTGTTTGACGGGGAACAATTGGAATATCTGTGCATTGTCTGTTATTCGTTTACTTGAACAAAGCGAACCAGCTATTTATTAACTTAATTTTTGGAGCTTTGCTTGCACTGGATATATCATAGGTTGCTTCTCCGTGATTGATCTTAATCAGTGAAATTGCACAATGAGTCAACTGAATGGGGCTCCTTCCTGATTAGGACGCGATGGGTGACCTACGCCATCAGCATTTAGATGGCTACCAAAAACATATCCTGACGTGGTAGTATCACATCTTGAATATTTTGATTTGATGCCGCGTCACATATCTGGCAGTGATGCACTGATTTTACAGATGTGATCCAATGGACATCCTGCCTGGGAGCCTTGAATACTGGTGCGGTCAGGTGGGGCTCTTTCCTCAGTAATAATACTGTGGGATTTCTTCTTGGCTGCAGCTTTCGTAGCGTTCCCTGACATGATGAGCCGTAGCCACGGTTAATTATAAATCTAGCTAGACAGGTATATATTGCATTGATACACAAAGTGCTCAAGATTATTGACATTTATGGATTCACTGAGTAGAAGTTTTATTAAAACTACGAACGTGGCACCATTCTTATTTTGTTATTTCTCATTTTAAAGAGCACATTTCAGAGCACATAAGAACAAGACATCTATTAACTAAATTATAAACGAATGAAGAAGTTACAAAATACCTCTTCTTTAGAAAACTTGCTCCATAAGCAGTAACTATATACGGGACTGAGCATCATATAAAACTGACATTCTATTAACTTACAGAAAACGTAAAGAAAAAAAAAACACTGACAAACTAAATAATAAAATGACGAAACGACACCATACAAAACAGTGGACATGAACATGACTGAGAGAAAGGGTATGCAAACTTGAAATTGTAACACCTTTTGAGGCAGTGTCAACAGCGTCTCTATGGACGATATAATCCTTGCGCGGCTGGTGAAATGCTTCAAAAGGAGTTAAGTTATATCATTCTAACGTACAAGTAACAGGAACAGCTTAAGAATAGCTTCTTATTTTTGGTTCGAGAAAATTTCTTCAGAAAACTCTCATAGCACATAAATGACACACTTCACGGTCTAAACTACAAAAGACTCCGTATTAAACTTGTAAACGTAACACTGATTAACGAAATAACAAAAAGACAATTGAAGAAACAGACGAACGGACTCAAAATTCTCAACGGCACCGGCTACACCCTGTGGCCTATCCAAACCCGCCATGCTTGCCCCATATGGCATTGCAGGTGAACGAAAATAGCATAGTATCTCGAACTAATCATCCAACCCGTCAACATCAAGTAATTTCCAGCCATTCCATAACGATTTAAAATAATACAATAGCGAAATAATTCAAGGAAAACAAGAAGTCCGCAAAAATAAGGGGAATGTTGATTGACTGGCCAGTGACTGGTCTCCGACCAGAAGCGAATAACATAAAAATTACAAAATTATAACAAACCTTGTTACGACTAGCTGATTATGATATAATTTTGTTTAAAACATTTTTATCTGGATAGTTGTAAAACAAACTTATAACAAATTATGATACATTGCCCTGGGTAGGCACAAGCTGCGTAAAGAAATAAATCAATTTTAATACTAGCTGATATGATTTTGCTACATTGTAATAAAACTGTTACAAAGTTTGTTTTTATTATGTTATATGTATCATAGTTTGCTATAGTTTTGTTACCTCTAAAAGATCTTTTGTTATAATTTCAGTTATTTTAACAACATCCGCGGTCTAAATTCTAACAACCTCGCTATAAATAGCGTAACTGAATTACAAAATTTGAAATAATTTAGTTGTTACCTTTTGGTCGGGTCGTCGCAAAGGGTGCCGACATTTTTGGCAATTTTGGGTTTTTCAGCATATCTTGTTGTAAAATATAGAAGTTTTCTTCCGATCCCGAAACACTAATTTTGCACACTTTCGGTAACCGGCCTTCGAGTTCTTTTTAATTGACTGCTTCTATTTGTACATTGCAACTCGCGGAGGATTTCGGACGGGAAAATCAACAATAAAACGCCCGGACACAGTGACTGTTAGCGAAGTAATAATTTTATTTAGCCTTTTCCGTTTTACAGGGATCCTCTTGCATGTGATAGTGCAAGACGGGATAGAAACGCAAAAGGGAATCAAAACGCAAATACATAGTTACACTAGGGTGGCTCAAAAGCTAATGTAATTAAGGGTTGTTCAAAAAACAAAAATAAATGAAAATTCAATTCAACGTTATTTATACTTCATATTTAACATCACGGCCGCCAAGAATGGATTATTCTTCATAAGCGCTGGTGTCATCTGTTGGTGGGGATGGTTGCTGGATCACCGTTGAATCGATCTCTACCGGTAGCAGGCAGAGTTTGTTTACAGCTCTCTGCGTAACTCCGGTACTTGTCCTTACCGAACGAAGCAACGCGGACAAGTCCATCGGTTCCTGGATGGACATCTACTATTCTTCCAATGGACCACTGCTGTGGCGGTAGATTTTCATCCCGTAGCAGAACGATAGCTCCACGGACAAGGTTGGCCGTAGCATACGACCAGCGGTACCGGTTGTGGAGAGTACTGAGGTAATCCTTGTGCCAGCGCTGCCAAAACTGCTGAGACAAACGCTGGACACGTTGCCAGCGGGACAAGCGATTCTCTGGAGTATCTTGCATGTTGGGCTCCGGTATTGCGTTCAGCGGTCTTCCCACCAGGAAATGACCTGGAGTCAAAGGCTGCAAGTCTTGTGGGTCCTCTGACATTGCTGTTATTGGTCTTGAGTTCAACGCAGCCTCAACCTGGATGAGAGCGGTTCTAAACTCAGTTTCTGTCAACATAGCGTTTCCCATAATACGGCGGAGATGAAACTTCATTGACTTCACCGCCGCTTCCCAGATTCCGCCTAGCGATGGTGATCTGGGAGGGATAAAGTGGAATTCAATGTTGCTTTCAGCAAACTCACGGGCTACAACGTCTTTGTGCTGTTGGGAAACGAACAGTGTGCGGAGATCTGCTAACTCACGACGAGCTCCTACAAAATTGCGGCCATTGTCACAGTAGATGTTGTTAGGCTTGCCACGTCTTCCCGTGAATCGGTGCAAACTAGCGATGAATGCCTCTGATGACAAATCAGGAACGAGGTCAAGGTGGACTGCCTTGACGGACAGGCATACGTAGACTGCCACATACGCCTTGACAGGAGCTGCTTTTCTGCTAGGTGCACGAAGGAAAACAGGGCCCGCAAAATCGACTCCGACATTCTCGAACGGAAATGCTCTGGTTACTCGCACCGGTGTCAGATTGCCCATCAGTTGCTCCAACGACTTCGGGGAGGCACGACTGCAGGTCACACAACGATGTACGGTGGTACTGGCGAGATTACGGCCATTTAGTGGCCAGAAACGACGGCGGAGCGATGACAGAAGAAGGTTAGGCCCACCGTGAAGCGTTTTCAGGTGCTCACATGAGACGATCATTCTGGTGAGTCGATGGTTTGCAGGAAGTACCACAGGGTGCCGCTTGTCAACGGCCAGGGCAGAATGGTGAAGCTGACCGCCAACTCGGATCAATCCATCGACGAGTTGCGGATTCAGGAAACGTAACTTGGATTTCTTGCTTACGGCTTCATTTCGAGCGAGTTGTTTCATTTCCGGACCGAACGCGTCTTCTTGCACACGACATACCAGACCGAGTAACGCACGATCGAGTTCCGACGCCGACAATGGACCGGCTACGCGTTCACTTTTTACCCGTTGAGTGTTCTCGCGAAAACGGTGCCACCACGCGCACACGCGAACGAGGGAGTTTAGGCATGAGTAGCGATCAATAATGTCTTATGGCTCTGTAAAGACAGGCAGTGCCACAACTTTTCGTAATTCTGGATCTTCGAGATTTTGTTTTCGAGAAACGTACTTACGCGGCCACGGTTCACTCAACGATCTGATCCAGATAGGTCCATTCCACCACATAGTGTTTTCAACTAGGTTCTCCAGACTGGTTCCTCTAGACAACAGGTCAGCGGGATTGTCTTCGGAGGGCACGTGGTTCCATGAAGCGGTAGCGGTCAACTCCTGAATCTCTGCTACTCTGTTGCTGACAAAAGTTTTCCAAGTTGAAGGCGGAGCTGAGATCCAATCGAGTGTTATGGTGGAATCTGTCCAAAGATAGACTGGAGCCACGAGTGATGTGCTTTTAAGAACTTGAACTAGAAGATGCGCTAGAAGGAGCGCAGCGGAGAGCTCCAATCTAGGAATTGACTTGCTGCTGAGTGGAGGTACTCGTGACTTGGCCGTTAGCAGTTCGATGTAACATTGGCCATTTGCATCGATCGACCTGATGTATACACAGGCTCCATATGCCTGCAGGGAGGCGTCACTGAACCCATGGATTTCCATCCTTTGGTGTGGCGAGAGCATGACCAACCGCGGAATACGAAGGCCTTCTAGATGACATACGTCTCGCTGATAGGACGTCCATTCTTCCTCGAATCGCGCAGAAAGCGGTGTATCCCATTCTAGTTGACACTTCCAGAGGGCTTGAATGATGATCTTCGCACGAACAATTGTTGGACCGAGCAGGCCTAATGAGTCGAACAGGCTACTCATCTGTGACAAAACAGTTCTTTTCGTGATTGACTTACTATCTTTCCACTTTGGAGGCTTGAACGACAGTTGATCAGTGGTGGGTTCCCAACGTAGACCAAGGGCGGTAACAGAGGTATCTCGATCTAGTTCTAGCAGAGTACGTGTTTCGCGAAGATGTTCTGGAACGACATCCAGCACGTCTTGACAATTCGACGACCATTGTCGAAGAGGGAATCCTCCAGCTTCCAGAAGTCCAATCATCTCCGTGACGATCAGTTTAAGGTGTTCCGCGTCGTTGGAACCAGTAAGAAGGTTGTCCACGTGAAAATCCCTTCGGATGATTTCTGCTGCATGTGGGTATCGATGCTCTTCGTCAGTACCTAGTTGTTGCAATACGCGAGTTGCCAGGAAAGGCGAGTTGTTCAAACCGTACGTGATGGTGAGTAACTGGTACACTTTCAAGTGGAGTTCAGGATCATCACGCCACAATATGCGCTGCAGTGGTTGATCCAAAGGATGAACCAGAATCTGTCTGAACATCTTTTCGATGTCAGCAGTCATGACGAAACGATACAATCGGAATCGTAGAACTATTTCCACTAGCATTTCTTGGATTGTGGGACCAGGAATCAACGTCATTAAGAGCCAAACCCGATCGTGATTTACAGGATCCATCAAACACGGTTCTGAGTTTTGTGGTTGTACTCTCAGGTTTCAAGACTCCGTGATGTGGGAGGATGAACTGTGGTCTAACGTTCAATTCGTCTTCCGATACTTCACGCATGTGGCCCATTGCAATGTATTGGGCGACGAAATCCTGATACAGCTTCCTTTTCTGTGGATCCGACATGAGTGAACGTTCCAATGAGTAGAAGCGTCTAGTGGCTTGGTACATGTTGTCATCCAACTGGGGGATGAGTTCTTCACGCTTTGGAAGTCTGACGACATATCTTCCTTCTGGTGTCCGTCCGGTATTGGTCAGGAAATGCTCTTCACAATACTTATCCGTGGCTGACCAACCCTTGGTTTCATGGACAGCTTCCAATTCCCAAAACTTTCGAAGCATTTCTTCAACGCGAACTGCACTACTCATAAGGCAGGAACGAGGATCAGCATGATCGTGGTCTCGAATGGCGCACGGACCTGAAACGACCCATCCGAGGACCGAATTCTGCAAAACCGGTAACTGCTCACCAAGCTGGATGCGACCATAGCGTAGAATGTCAAAGAAGAATTGAGCTCCCAAGATAAGGTCGATTTCTTTCGATACGTGGAACATTGGATCAGCAAGGCGCACTGTTTCAGGAATATTCCATTCCTGGATAATAATTGTTGATCCTGGCAGCTTGATGGCGAGAGAGGGTAGAACATGAAGTTGCGGTTCTACGACATACGGTGAAACTCTTGACGATACCTTGGCGGTAACAGAATGCGTGGCTTTGGTGGTTGATTGACCTATGCCGCACACAAGAACTGGAACAGAAGCACGGGAACGTGGGAGTTCAAGTTTCTCGCAAAGAGCCTTCGTAATGAAATGGCTCTGGGAACCTGAGTCAAGCAGACAACGAGCAAGGACCTTGTGACCTCGAGCATCTTCAATTTCCACCAGCGCAGTGGGAAGAATCACAGTATGTACATTCTCCTTGTCACATGACATCATGGCATACTGCAGGTTTGGAGGACCTGGTGGCACTGTAGAACATTGATATGGATGCGAACCGACAACCGGGGACAACCTTGGAGGTTGGAGCTGATTCTGCAATGGCAGTGCAGGAGTATTCACTACAGGATACGGAGTCAGTTGAACAGGATTAGTGGTGGAGGGTTGGGCAACAAGAGAAACAGATCCGCTGGCTTGAGGACCAGAAGATGGCTGTGGTATGAACTGTGCCCCATGAAGAAGAGTGTGATGTTTCTTTGGACAGCGGTTGCATGGCTTGCCTTGACAGGACTTAGCAAAGTGATCTGTGCTGCGGAGGCAATTGGCACATAGCTTTTTCGCTTTTACGAACTCGAAACGTTGCTGCTCAGTTAGCTTATGGAATTCAGGACAATGGTACAGGAAATGACTCTGGCTGCATTTTTCACAATTTCTGGGAGATTCTGTGCGTTGCGACGAGGACGAGGAGCTGAATTAAGGACTTCGTTGGTTTTACCTTTGGGTCACGATCTCGACTGTAGCTAGGGGACGGATTAACACACTGCAGAACCCTTGCATAATTCTGTAAATAATTCACCATCGATACATACGTCGGCATATCTTCTTCTTCTACTTCAACACATGCCGCACCATCAAGAACATTGGCAATGTTGTCACTATCCAGCCGAGCACAATAACTTTCCCACTCCTTCAGTGTGTGTGGATCCAAACGGGTTGACAACTGGTAAATTAACAATGAATCCCAAGAGTCTGTGTCTTCTCCCAATCGCTTCAGAACGGAAATCTGCTGCTCGAATCTATCCACCAAGTTGAGTAGCTCGTCAGCCGATTCCTTCTTCATACTGGGTATCTCGTATAGCGACTTAATATGGCACCGAATAAGCTGTCGTTTGTTCTCATAACGCAGCTTCAATGCTCTCCAAGCATCGCGATATCCATTCTCACTGATCGAAATCGAATCAACAATCCGTGCAGCTTCATTCTGGATCAGCCCTTTCAGATACTGGAACTTGTCGATATTGCTAATCTCAGCACGGTTTCCGATGGCAGAATCAAAAGCATCACGAAAAACACACCAGTCTGCAAGCTTGCCACTAAACCGAGGTAGATTTAATTCAGGAAACCGAATATGACTGGCAGCCCTGATTGGTTGCGTGGGTGGATTGACAGGTTGTGCATTTTGGGTTAGACGTTTAGATAAAAATGCACGCAGCGCGTAATACTTCATGCCGAATTTCATACGATCTTCTTTAAAATCATCGCCAACACTGGATTCAAGAATACACACCGTGCGACGATACTCCTTAGCTATCTCTTCGAGCCTATCCGACCATGCTCCTAGCAGTTCTGAATGCTGTCCTTCTTTTGCCTCCCTTGCTAGAGTCATGAGGAATTCAATTGACTCCCACAAGTGCTCCCTACTCCTGCGCAGAAAATCTACCTCTTTTTCACCCTCCGACTTTATCATTTTGCTTTAAACTTGGCTCTACACGGTACGCGAATACGGAACGATTCTCCTTCCCGTGTCAACACACGGTTGAAACGACCGAACCGGTAAAACGAAACGACGAACGGTACTACCTCACCGACGTCAACGACAACAACACGAGCCAATATGCGGATTGACGAACGACGACCCGAGTCGTGTGCAAGAGAGAAAGAAGAAGCAAGGTACTCACTCAACGCAGCGGAGCTTACGGCGATCCCAATGTGGCTGGGGTACGAATCCTCGGGACCAGCGGGGAAAATGGAACGCCGACAAGCGAACAAAAAACTTGCTCTCCTCTCTTGGGTAGCCGGCTTCGCTCACCGGCGGCAGCAAATCAGCAACACACTCACATATGCCGATTTCATTCTCGGTTTTTTCTCGGTCTCACACTAACAGGTTTTTTCTTAGTTTCGGTCACTTACTCACAGCGTGGTGCTTCACTTGCACATAGAAATTTCTGGCCACAAAATGGCGTCACTAGCACGTTTTTTCCTTCTATGGCGCGTCAAGAAATTTCACTGCGCAATACCTTGTTGGAGCGACTTTATTTGCTGTACAGCAATTTTCACGCTCGTTTGCCACTGTACACTTCACAATTTAACCACGGCACATCCAATTTGCCACCACTTCAATGGTGCAAGCCAATTCTTGGCGAAAATTTGTTCTCACACGCGAGTTCGACGGATTGAAAATCCGGGCACGAAAGGACATGCATCCGGTTCGAAGGACCATGTAAAATATAGAAGTTTTCTTCCGATCCCGAAACACTAATTTTGCACACTTTCGGTAACCGGCCTTCGAGTTCTTTTTAATGGACTGCTTCTATTTGTACATTGCAACTCGCGGAGGATTTCGGACGGGAAAATCAACAATAAAACGCCCGGACACAGTGACTGTTAGCGAAGTAATAATTTTATTTAGCCTATTCCGTTTTGCAGGGATCCTCTTGCATGTGGTAGTGTAAAACGGGATAGAAACGCAAAAGGGAATCAAAACGCAAATACATAGTTACACTAGGGTGGCTCAAAAGCTAATGTAATTAAGGGTTGTTCAAAAAACAAAAATAAATGAAAATTCAATTCAATGTTATTTATACTTCATATTTAACACTCGTAATTTCCCGAAGTATGCGGGTTTTAGTATACTTTTAACAGTTGCGATTGGTTCTCTACTAAATTTAGAAACATTATTCAACACAAAACAAAATGGCTCGAGCTTTCCAAGAGGTCTTCTGCAAGCTGGAGCCAGTCAGTTATCAGCTTCTTCTACTCTCTGTCATCAAGCGAAAAGTTATTCAAATTCTTCAAGTTCTTCAAGTTCTTGAATCCACCAACCTGAGGCCCTTCGTGCTGCGGAACTCACACATTTGCGTTACCTAAAAATCGCATAAACACTCTCAGTTCATAACTGGCTATGCTTCCGGTGCCGGCTCCATATCCAGTTGTACCATCTTCGACCCTACACCGAGGACCTTTTAGGCGACACAACTGATGAACGTGTTATTCTTTGGATAGTATATATTGGGACGGCCCATCGCACTTGGTTCACCTTAAGAGCAAATCATTTTAATTTAAAAAAGTATATTAAGCGTAGAACAACAAACATCGACAATCGAAATAAAAGCACGTCCACTCGCGAGCAAAGCATGCTTTGATATTATCTCCAGTTAAGGGGTCAAACTTGAACTACTTGGATAATATTTTGTTTTTGCAATATCGGAAAGCACAGCGGTTAATTTTAAATTTTTTTAATGCCTAAATGTACAGGAATATTTAAAATATACCAAGGATTGTTTGAACATCGTCACTTATGGACTGTTAAATAAGATTTAACAACAATCAAAATCCCGAGGGATAGTGCAAATTAGGTTTTTTTTCTGTCAGCTTATCTCAGATCATGAAAGCTGGGGCCTCCAATATTAACGTTTCTTCCTTATGATAATCACTAAGAAAAAAGTTTCTATAGCATAGCACATTTGTTGTTGAATCTTACTTTGTCAAGTATGTCATTTATGAACATATTGAATTTCGGTCATATTTTCATGTATTATTAAGCCGTCAGGATATTCTGCCAAATGATCATCCTGTTAAATTCCTGACACTCAATAGATATGAAGCTCTAGGTATCATTTCATATCATTTGGAAGTAGTAAATGAGACGTGAATGGATTGTAGAAGTGGTCAATATTTACATTAAGTCGGTGGTCAATCACTAACAAAACGCGACGCGAGACAAGACACAACACTTATCGTTCTTACAATTTAAATTGTAAGAACGATAAGTGTTGTGTCTTGTCTCGCGTCGCGTTTTGTTAGTGTCGTGTAGTTCTTACGTTAGCATAAAAATCATAACAATAAGTCGGTGGTCAATATTTACATTAAGTCGTGTTTTTTTCAATTCCACTATGAAATGTTTCCCTAGAATGAAAATTGATGTATGATACAAACAGGGATATAAATAGTAGCCGCCATTTGGTAATGAACTAGATCCATACAGTTTGAAAGCAACACACTGTTTTGCCTTATCTAATGCACATAAATGGAATGCTGGATTTGGTTTAAATTTATGACATGTTTCTTGTAAATTGTTGCAATAAATCGCCTTAGATCTGTTGTATGGAGATTACAAAAAATGTTGAATAGTGTATGAAAAATTGCAAAAAAAAATTCGTTACTAATGCTTGCTTTGGCTTGCAGTTAAACGAGAGAAAATTTTTGTATGTCTGTTAAAATCTACGTTAAAATTTTAATGTTTTGGTTCTTAGTGTAATAACAGCTGATCTGGCAATAATAGCAGCCTCGGGCGGTCAATCATGCTCATGCTCATCCTATTGTCCATATTATGATGAGCCGAACATCATAACGCCACTAGGATACTAAGCTGACTGAGTGACTGATAATTCAATTTTTTTTGCCGCTTGAAATCGCTGTCTGTCCAAATTTTGAAGATGGAAAAAACTTCGTCGATGCTTGTAAGTAAATTTAAAGTTTTGAAGTTAAAAATATTTTTGTATGATCAATAAAAGCAGACATTTATGAAAAGGATTCATAAATTTTTCGGCTCAAGGATTACTAAGTTCAATCTTCAAAGGGCATAAGGGACTATTTTCAAAATCCACGTAGACTTTTCGGGAGGGGGGGGGGCGGGGGGTGGTAGGGTTGATAGAAATCTACGCTCCATACAAAATATAAAAAAAAAACTATGGAGAAAAGCCTACGAGTTGGGCCCCCCTGCCTTACACTTTCAAAAACTAGTCTACGTGGCTTATGAACCCTTACGTTTCCCTAACGACAAAATGAGGAGAAAAATTTGTAATTTCCATTCCAACAACTTCTATTGCGGATCTTGACAGAAACGCGTATTTGTTATACAATGTGCAGACTTCTTCAGTGTCGTGTACTAAGATTCGACTAAGAACACAACTCTAAAGAATTCTGTATAATGTAGACGAAATACGCATATCTGTCATGATAAGCGTTAGGGGCTTATCCTTAGTTAATTGGAAATCACAAATCTTTCTTTTCGTTTTATTATTACAGGTATTTCTCTAAAATGCTCGCACTCACCAGGATTCAAAGGGCACGTGCCACCTCGGGCGATCTTATTCTAAAAGTTTTTGTGGTTGTTTACTTACGTATTTCAATAGTCGTTGTCAACCTATCGACGGGTTGAACGCACTGTCGTTCGATGATCCGATGAATGGAGATACAGCATAACTTACGCAATCCGGGCAGTTAACGAAACGGCGCGTGAACGCTGACCACGTGGAAAATCCTCGATTCTCCTCAGGCACATGTGGTGGCTTATCTGTCCGTTTCTGGCTAATGGATGTCGGTAGTCTTCCGTCCGATCGGGAGAAAGTTGGCCGCGCTTGGGTACGGAATCAATTGCTGTTAATTTGCGAAGCAAATAACTACGAGAGAAGAGTGAATGCATTCATGAGCACACACATGGACAACACATTTGAACACGCTTAATTACCTTCGGCTTGAATGCCTTCTTTCTATTTCGCACATAAACGCATACTTAATTTTGTACTTATCTGGTATAAAGATCACTTAATCAACATTAAGTTACCACTAGACGTCAACGTTAAAAAACAAACTTTAGCTAGCAAAAACGACCACGAACAAATGCGTACACTTCAAGATCGTTGGGAAATCACGAAGAAATGATCTCCACCATGCATCCTCAAAAAAACCGTAGCTTAAGGCTCAAATAATCCAGAAGTATGCCTCGAAACCCTGTGTACTATCGTGGCAATGGCATGAAAGGTAATTTGAATTAAATCAAATGAGCCTGCCTTAGGATAGATTACATCAAAAATGCTAGCAAAAATGCTGATACTTTCGCATATCCTACCCTTAGAAATTGAATTTAAATGGATAAAATCTTATAAATTATGTATAAATTTTACAAAATTACAAATTCTTACAGTGTTAGAAAATTGAAAATTTTGGAATTTGAAAAAACTGCTCATAATTTATAGGAGAACAAATTTCTCATGAAAGCTCGGTTATTTTATTAAGTAAAATTTTCATATTATGAGGTTTGAAAAAAGAAAAAAAACTGCTCACAATTGAAAGAAGAAAAAATCTCCTATAAAATATCAAACTATTAAGCCCCAAATGTTTCAAAAATACTACATTTGAACTGATAGCAGATGACGAGATTTTAAACTATAACAAACAGTATTAAATTTGAAAATGGAAATCTCCCATTAAAGCTCATGTCCAGAAAGATAATCTTCCACAATGCATGGTGAGAAAAATTTGCTAGATACTGCATAGTTGTTTCGTATTTACGTGACTTTCACCCTTAGGCTGGTTCGTCACGCCAAGGATACGACCTGGACCCTAAGTACCGAACCCATCAACACATTGACCGGGACCAACGGCTTACCACTTTTTCAAAGGAAGACGTGAACAGATGTTTTTCGTCTCAGAAAATCCCAACGGCGCCGGCTAGAATTGAAAACAACACCGACTAGGATGAGAAATCAAGCGTAGCATTACGCCACCGGCGCCGTCCGAAAGAAGGAATGAAAGTTCATTGGCTTCAAGTCCTTCGTTCTTAAATTTCACCTCACCCGGCCTAATGGCTTTCAGCCTACTGACCCATGCAATTTTATGGATTAAACCTATTAGGCCTAATGGCCCTACACAGTCTATATCACAAAAATGTTGATCACAAATGGATATTTAAGTTTCAAGAACCTACCACTTTATAAGTTATTTCTGATATATTCCCGAGTAATAATTTTAGTTTCATTCCTTTGTTAATTAAGCTACATACAAAACTGTTTTGTCTACCAGCAGCTCATCAATTCTTCTTAAAAGCCGAAATTTCTACAAAGTGGCCTACTCGATAGACGGTTGTGAAAATAAGTTAATAAAACCTTCATAAAACCATAAAGATTTTGAAAATGTACTAGTAAGAGATGTTATGATGACTTGAGAACCTTCATAAAACCTATTGGCTGCCGTGAAAACCTGGCCGTATACTGTGGCCATATGTCAAATTTCACTGTGCTATCGCGGTTAGTTCTTGTTGTTCTGCTTTGAACGATTCTCTGCTCTTCTGATTCATTTAACAGTACATATATAATATCTTGGAAGAAAGTCCTAGTGTTTGGGGATATTTTTGTTCAATAGCAAAATATCCAAAACAAATTGAGTTTTTCCACAGCGTGTCATGCTCCAAATCATATGCGCATTTAAATTTATGGTAAATACGGTAAATTTATGGTAAACGATAAAAGCCGAAAATTAATACGCCTCGGAAATTATGCGAGTTTACAACAACAAAAACAGAATAAAAACAAATATGTCCCATAAATTTATCATGAATTTAATGAATATTGATGGAATTAATAAGATATTATAAAAGAATGCTAAAATTGGACTTTGATCTACAGTTTATATACATTTCATTTAAAATCTGGTGCATTTATTTTTCAATTATTTATCATATTTCAATACGACTATTGGAAAAAATCACAGTCAACTTGTCTTCGCAATAACTACTATAAAACTGTTTGGCCATTTGATGAGTTCCCTCAATGCCAGTTTGCCGTTTGTTGCATTTACTGGAGGCAAAATGGTTCTATAATGCTTTTTCAACTGACCATGATAAGATAATATGAATGAGTCCTTAATCGGCATTCAAAAACAGCATTTTACGAGTTCATAAAGTCGTAAGGAAACCTTTGATAGGAGCAAAAAAAAAAATTTGAGAAAACAAGGTCTTAAGATCGTTGTTAACAAGCTGTTGTAGGTTGGGGTTGGATCCTCAACTAAACTTGGGGTATTTCTGTATTTGCTTACAAAATAGAGAACAGAGTTCTGATACCAGTTCTATAAGCACTGCACAGCAAAGCGATCAGGCTAAGGCCGATAGGGTACACAGAAGTTGTCCCCATTCTGAACTACGCCTACCTCGCAGTCTGCAGTTCCATATACAAACCACTTCGCTAAACCTGTCGTATCTTCCGGGATATCACCCAGTGACGGTCGTTTTACGGGTAATATATCGAAAAATAAAATTTGGATGCTCTCGGGTAGCTAATAGAGCTCTAGGTTCAGCTTGAGCCTGAAAATTTTCCTGCACGTAGTTCATGTTCCTCCTAAGGTAATTACATTAGAGGGTTTCAAAATAATTCACGAACTGGCTATTTTTTCTAGATGTTCCAATTGAAACGAGGGCCCTCAGGTGGTTTTTGGGATAATCTGGCTCAAGCTAATCAAAGGAGAACATGAACTGCATTATATTTTCCTAATCAAAGCACTTCATTTCTCTAAATTTCAACAAATTTATCGTTTAAGACCAATTTCCATGTATTTTAAGCTGTTTCTGAGCCGTATTGAATCCAAGCTATTTAAATTGCCCATGTGAAGATCTCTATGTATTTAACATACCTAAAAGTTTTATTGGAATACGACGAAAATTCTTCCACTGCTGAAGTAGTGCTTCACCCTACTCCAAATCACAATTTTTAAAGTCAGTTTTTCGTTATTATTCAACCGTATCCCAATTAAAATATTAGTTAAAAGCACGCGCTCATTTTAATTTGTGCATTTTCTTTCTTCCTCGGTCAACGAATGCCATGACTTTTTTGCTATTACATAAGTTTATCACAGCAACCACTTACAATACAAGCGTCGAAATTGAATTTATTGATCACAGTTTAAAATTTCCTCTAAGGTGAAAGAAGTTCACCGACAATGGACGTTTTACGAAATCTAAAACCAATTTCATAAGTTAGCCACTGTTTTGGTTGTTCCGGATTGTACTGGTGGACCTGATAATTCAATATTTCAGGGCACATGTTCTGATTTATGTAACTTACGCTTTTAGATCTAGTTATTGAAGAAAACCGCACAGATTTGTGACTTAAGTCATTCTGCTTTCTAGTTACAATGTTTCAAATATATGCAAAGAATCTCTATTGACATTTGAAGATTTTCAGAATTTTTGATGATCATCTTAAAATTTTATACAGATATCAAGAGTCCAATTTTCGATTATTTTATGAATTAAATAAAACAAAATGGAACTAAAATACTTTTTTTCTTGATTAACTTTATCAAGTTTACTTTACTCTACACAACGTTGATCATCCTGATATCCATAGCCAAGTATATCTCCAAAGCTTCTAGCAAATATTTCAAATGATTATTGTACGGCAAAATTCAAACCCAGCCCCAAGCAAAACGAGAAGACAACCGTACCAATACACCAACCAACGGCAAAGTAATCAGTAGATATACATCGAGAAATAACTCCCTAGGAATGGGGATGAATCGCCATCACGGATCGTCCCCCCTCCCCTCCCCCTGGCAACTGGAACGAATCGCCGATGGAGAAGGTCGGTTGACTTTCGATAAGTATGTGTATCGTTCGAGAGCCACCCATGCTCCATCGCAATCGCGCTTTTTGAAAAGATATTCCCCCACCTCCCAGCACTGCACTCGCAGCAACTCTTTTTTGCATCGTTTCCATCGCATGTGAGCTGACGTTGGCCCCGGCCCGGCATTCCGGATCGCTGCGGGATGCTGCTGATGTTAATATCGCGTATGCAAGGACCAAGAAGGATGAGCCACGACTTCTTCCTGAGCTTCGAACGCCCGTATAGCTCGATGCTGCTGCTGCTGCTGCTGCTTCTGCTGTCGACCGTCGATGATGATCTATTCGCCGCATTATAATCGCTGGCTATAATGATATAAGGTGTGGGTGTTTTAAATTCTGTTACCGGCGTTCTTCTTTCTACCCTCAGTGGAGTTGTTCGGAAAATGGAGTATGTGTGAGTGTGAATGGCAAACGGTGGATTTTTCAGCTTTCTCTCTTGTTCACTTTCTCATCTGGCTCGAAAGGGGGTGGGTGGTTGTTTGACTGACTGACTGACCGAAGCGAGCTGACCGTTGGTTCCTATACGGACCTAATTGCAAAGCGGGATGGGCGAACAATTACGTTAGCCGAAGGAGGAAAGACCAGGCGCACCGGTCACCGGGCTATAAGCAAGAAACAGTTGATTACGATCAACATTATAATGACGGGAAGGTTGGGCTCGTTCTCTCCGGCGGCAACGTGTCCGGGGAACCGGCCTGTCCTCGAACACAATGTCCAACGGATTGTGCATGGATGATAATAAGTATGTTCTCGTTATAGATTGTGGGTGGTGGGGCTCGGGAATGGTATATACATAATTAACAACGTTGATGGGTAGTGCCGCTGTGCTCAAGTAGGGTTAATTCAAGAAAAAAAAAATGATTTGCTTGACTTTCGATCGTTCTGGAATGGTCGAATCAATATTGAGCATTACGCAAAAGCATTTACATTTGTAAAATCTTAACAAAGCTAAACGACACACAGATCCCAACACAATTTTCGTTTTATGTCAGCGGTAATCCATAGAACTGTAGTAAACAAAACAAAATAATTCATTGATATGTCAGTTTAAGTTCATTTACTGTGCGCATTTCGGCAAAAGTTTCGAAAAAAACTAAGTTAAATTAATTGCGTAAATTAGCACAACGTCTATGATTGATACCTTACAAATTGACTGGCTATTAGAACTTTGATGTAACGCGAAGTTGGCAATTATATATTATTTCTTTTCAACAAAAGAGAAAACTCATTATCTATCAAAAATATGAAGAGAATTTAGAGTTCCGTTAGAGTAGGAGAGCTTTCTAAGAACAGGCAAAACTAAATAGATCATTTTAAAAAACCTTGAAGTACATGTCTCAATTTCTACAAATGTTATCTGTTTAAATGTTTCAATTGCAACCCAAGTTGCTTCCTTGCGGTGAGAGATCGAAGTATCCCACTCTCCTAAAGTGACGGGTTTTCCAATTTTAGTTAGTAATATTTTTGGCGAAACTTTACATTTGAATGATTAAGTAAGGATCTATGAAATATTTGAGGAGGTTTCGTGCTGAATTTTCTTACGGTAGTTGAAAGTGGATCACATTCTTTTCGTTAAAATGACTGTTTGGTACTCTTAATTGTATGTCCAAAAGATGTCTCGAACAATGGATACTTAGCTAAGTTTATCTTTAAGAACTCAATTAACGCAATCAATTTTCAGATAAACGAGTGGTAGTAGACGGAGATTCTGGCGTCATTATTGGGTGACTTTTGACAGTTGGAAGGGGCTGAGAGTTTCTCCGAGTTTACGTATCTTGATTTTTCACTGGTGGTTAATCGTCGTTTTAAGGAACCTGACAAGAATTACACTACAGATTTTAAGTAATTTACGAGAGTATTGAATATAATATAATTTAATTCATGTTTTAGGGCTTGTATGGAAATGCTCACTTTTACCAACAGCTGACCCCTACCAATAGGTCAGTGTTGCTTTTCTACAGAAGATTTAACAAGGCGAGACTTTCGAAGACCGCAAGCGCACAGTTAGAAAGAAACATATTAGTTTCCGCGTTATCTAGTGCACATACAGGGGATAGACAAAATGATCGGGAATCCAAATTTTTGATCAACTTCATAAAATATTATTCGATTTTATTTTGCCATGGCCCTCGGACATCGGAGTTGAATCTGTGATGAGATTTTGTACAAGATGCCGTAGTCAGTAGTTAAGTCAACAAATTCCAAAATGGGTCGTCTTCTATCCACTGTCCTAAGTGGTGATGGCGCAATTTTCCAAGAACACAATTGCGATTGTTCCTTTATTGAACGTCTAACTATGGCGATATATGGATCCAAAGGACACTTGGATTTACAATGGCGTTGAATCGATTTTCGTTTCCCTCACGATGGCCTCTTCACGCAAGCATTATGGCGATTACTTGGTACTGTTGGTTTCGGTGGGAGCCTTTGCTTCCAACTGATCCCCGGGTTAGGATCCGATTCGAAGGACCAAAATGTTGGGTAGCCGGCTTACCTCCTTCGATGTTTGGCAGTGGAGCATCCGTGCCGACTCCAACACTGATGGGGATCGGGCAATAAATTACCGCCGGTGCAGTATTGCAGTACGTGGGGTACGGAGTTATTTACGCGCAGTCGTCAAGGTGGCTTCCTCGGTTTAATCCACTCAAACAACACATAACGCGAATTTACACTAACAAACACTACATTTATTTTCATGCAAACGTTCTTACTTTAATAACATAAACTTAAACCAACAAATTAAAATTCTTGTTCCTAACCGTAGAGGTGACCGAAACCAACTGACTCGGTGACGATTTACTGGTCATCACTTGACCCGTGGTTGCTCAAATCTCCCTCTCGACTTTCCAAAGGAGTTGATCGGTAGTCCATCGGCGATTCGAATAGTTTACTCTCGACGACGACCGACCATACGCTGCTACATACGCTGCTCTCATCTGCTGCCTTGGTGATATGGTTGAAGGTTGCAGCTAGAAGCGAAGCGTTGATCCAGATAATAGCCATGGGTAGTGCGGCATGGTTCAACAGCCTTTGTTATCTGTCGATCAGCTGTTGTCGAGACGGTGATGGATTGTCAGGGTTGTAGTGCTGCGGATGGTTCATTATCGTACAAGGACTTCAACCAATTTCGTTGTTTACGCCTCCTTTGGCTTGGAATTAAACGAGCGGAAATTTACGCGCTTGTTAAAATTAATTATTTTTTTCTGTGCAGCTCTTTCTTTTGTGTTTTTCATCAAAAACCTTATTATTGGTTACTCAATCGAATTATTGCTTTCTTATCCGAACCAAAGCTAAATAAATTGATCTCCAGAGGTACCAAGAAGCTGGATCAGGCTAGCCAGTGTGTCTTATAGTCCATATTCTATGATAAAATCGTAATTGATCGTTACTACAGGCTCCCCCAAAACTGTTCCGGGAGTGGTCAATGTAGCCAATGGTTTTCTCAAGTCTATGAAAGTCATAATTATGAAAAATCATGAAGACAGAGCTGCCGCACGACTTGTTTTGGAGTAAAATCGTAAATGGCATTTACTACAGGTTCCCCCGAGGACGTTTCGGTGGTTCCGTGAGTGACCAATATGGTCAAGGATCCACTTTACGTTTATAATAAGGTTTGTGATGAAAAACCACTAATACATGAATTGTCAGTTTTGGCATGAGGTCATGGGATATTTCTTTCAAATGTAGGCCTGATAAAGCCTAAATCTAGTCTATTGTATGAAAGCTTGCAAGCGATTTCGTTGTATACGCTTGCTTTGGCTTACAAGTGAACGAAGGGAAATTTTACGCGTCTGGAGATACTTTTTTTTATTATCGTACAGGTTTGGGCCGAAACGTCTCAGATTGTTACGAAACTTTGTCCACGCGTATAGAACAAAAAATAACAAAAAAAAAATTATTCGGGGTTGCCAGTTTTCCTACAAAATTATCCACAGTGAAGGAAAATTGGTTGGAAAAGCCGGAAAAGCATTGAAAATAAAAAAAAAATGGTATTATTAACCAACTCATAAGCTTTACATTGGTGAAATTGTATCATCTTCCAATTTAAATAGATACCTAACGTTTGCTTTAAAGGTAAGTATGTGGTTTGTTATGGAGGCACATGCTGCCCCGAACCCCATTGCCACCCCTACCTCCCTCCTTTCCAAATTCTTGAGAAAATTTCATTGTAGTTTGGAAACCTTGTTCTACGATGAATTTTCGAAGTGAGTGATGTTCGGGAAAATCGGAAAACTTCAATTAACGTTTGCCAGAAAAACTGGCAACCCTGAATTTTTATTACTGTTTTTTTGTTCATATATCCATAAACCCTACGCATAGATAAAGTTTTGTAACAATCTGAGACCCTTCGTCCCAATCTGTACGATAAAAAAAATTCCCATTCGTCCAAATTGGCACACGAATGTTTTTCAGAAACCCTTGAGAGAATATCCTCCAGCACATTTTGTGAGAGCTTACAGCAGCACCTTTGTCGCTGACGAAACCCGATCTTTGTGAGGATCTCCAACAGGCATTTAAACCTTGGATTAACCATCATCACACTTTCTGAGTGACCGCAATGGCGTCCTTACCACTGGTTAAAATCGGTTCAATGCATTTATTAAGCGCTTTTTTGAATCTTGTTTTTCCAATGAAGTAACCCATCATCACACTTAGTGAGTGTCCCAATGGCATCTAAACCGTGGGTTTAAAATGGTGCTTATATCGAAACATATTTTGCGCATAAAAAAATAAAATAAAAAACTGAAACGTTCTTCCAAACTTTCTCAAGTAAACGCAAGCTAATTCTTATAAGTTCCACACAGATTGAAAAAGTAGTGTGAATTTCTGTTCAATATCATGCACATAAATGAAGCATTACAAAACATAAAAATTGCATTATACATCGTGTTAAGTTCTGGAGAATTCCATACATTGCCGATAACCTTGTATGCAAAAGCTCATCTTTGTTAGAACTATTTCATGTAAGTTGATTCTTCGTGGAGAATAAAGTACTATTACATGCTTTGATATTTACATCATAATGAAAATTAGATTTATATTCTGTTGCACTTGTCGCCGAAAGCTTGTTCATTGACAGAAAGTCCTATTTTGTCTGCGACTTAGAAACTTCTTTATTGTTGGGTGCTCGACTCAAAGAGAACATCGCAGTAGGTCTAGTATTTGTAGTATATTTGTGTGCCCCTATAATGAAGGCAACGTTTTTCATTATATTATACCTAAAAGGTCTGTCTGTAGCTTTGAGTGCACAGGAAAAAAAAGCGTTCCCGAAAATGAAAACGGACCGTGAACTAATTCATGTTTACTAAATTTATCCCTTGAAACGTAATTTTGTTCATGATTACGTGATGTGTATTTTCTCTTGTTCCCAAATTCATGACTGCAGTTCAGGGATCTGGGTATGGATTTTTTTCCGTGTGTACTCAATCACACGAATACAAACAAGTTTACGTTACAGACACGTAAGTATGATAAAATAAACACACACCCCACACTTATTTTAGGTAAACACAAACCTACTATAAATACTAGACCTATTGCGATGTTCCCTTCAAGCCGTGCACTCGACACTGAGAATTTCTGTAAGTCACAGATGAAATAGGCCCATCTGCCAGAGGATAATCTTTCTATAGTGGGATCTAACGGGATTTGCTCGCGTTTACAAGTGATAGATCAAAGATTCTTCTATATCGTTTGGCAAATTTTCCAACAATTCGGTCGCTAAACAACACCAAGGTCTTCGGAGGTCATTTTGAGGGTGTCTGACTATACTGGTCACTTAGGGAGGACCTGTGGTATCCAAATCCCTCCTGCAAGGTGGTAATATTCAAATATTTTACAAAACCAAGCTTGCGGCACATCAAACTTTATGATTTTGAAAAACTAGGTCTTCGGAGGACATTCTTAAAATTCCTGGCCATACTGGCTACTTAGGGTGGCCCTGCGGGATATGAGTTCCTCCGGATAAATGGTCATATTAATTTTTTTTTAAAACCTGGTTGGCGATGCATAAAACCTCATAATTTTGTAAAACTTTGTCTTAAGAGGACATTCTGAGGATTCCTGACCATTCTTGCAACTTAGAGGGGCTTTGCGGTGTGGTCAAAAATCCTCAAAAGGTCTTTTCATGACCTTGTTTGGTAAAATCATGAAGTTTCATGTTTCGCAAGCCATGTTTTGGTAAGAAATTGATTATGGACACTTTCCCGGAGGAATTTAAAATCCCGCAAGGCCAACAAAACAGCATGTCCTCTGAATTTTGCAATATCATGAAGTTTAATATGTCGCAAGTCAGGTTTTGGTATCGATTTGAATATGGCCATTTTTCCGGAGGAATTTGGATCCCGCAGGGCCTCTTACAGTGACCAATATGGTCAGAAATCTTAAAAATGTCTTCTGATGACCTAGCTTTGTAAAATCATATAGTTGGATATGCCGCGTGCCATGTTTCGCATCTACAAATATTTTATCCACCATCCCTGGTACCCCAGTACTGCCACCTTGAAATCCAAAAATACGGACAGTTTCGAACTATTCACCGCAGGTCCTCAATTGAGTATAATTTTGTGATCTTTTGCAAAACTCTGCTTCAAAATCCAATGGCTAACGATGCAGTATCATTAGTTTTAAATTTGATTTTTTCTTTCACAGAATGGTTGGGGACGTACGTGTTAAAGCGGCAAAAAACATAACCATATATTTTAATAGTAGGCATTGTGAATTGGCTTTTTGGCAAGACTTTGATTTCTTTCAATCTAATTGACAGATAAGTAACAAATTCCATCAATTTTCAGGAAATTTATGATTAATTTAACATGATGGTTTTCATTTTGTTGTTCCTAATTTCCGAGGTGCATTGATTTTCAGCTATTATCGTGCCAATGTTCAACGTAAAATTAACTGCGCATATGAGTTGAATCACGATACGCTGTAAGAAACAAAATTTGTTTGGATATATTACTATTAAAAAAAAATTCCGTAACACTGGAACTTTTTTCTTAGATATTATTTACTGCTACATGAATAAAATATGCAGGGAATCCAACAAAGAAGAGCAACAAAAACCAACCACAATATCACAGTGAAGTTTGACAGCTGTGGCAAAGTTAATAACTTGTTTTCACAACCATCTCTAGAGTGGGCCACTTTGTACAAAGTTGGTAGACCAAACAGTTTTGAAAGTAGTTTTATCAACAAAGCCTTAAATTGATGAAATTTGTCAGAAGCAGATAATTTCTCATCTTTATGCGAGGCTCTAGAAGTGAACAGTAATTTATTGTTAGAACGAATAGAAATGAAGAAAAAATATTCGTAGTTCCGTATAGGGCAACGGCAGGCTTAAAAATTGAGAGATAAAAGTTTGAAAACGAGCGGAGGGCATTGAACGGTAGTATTCGATCAGGCACATAATCTTCTGCCAAGCTACCCAATGCAACGTAGACAAGGGGGAGGACACTAAAATTATTACTTGGGATGCTTACGTTCCATTTTCTGTAAAAAAAACTTTCAAAAGAATTAAGATTAATTCAACTGAAAAGCCGCCCTACGATGCTATTTGCTCCTATTATATTATACAGGAATGTGTATGGATTCTTATTTTAGTGTTTGTGATATTTGCACATATAGCTAGATGGTTTTGGTTTGGCCCAAAGTAACGCCCATCAATCTCAAAAAGTTCAATAATTAGAATAATATTATTTTCTTGCATCTCCATGAAGCACCAAAAGTGGACAGTAATGGTTGCTAAAATGAAAGATATTAAGAGAAAGTGTTGAAAGTTCCGTCAGTGTACGGAAGGTTCAAAATAGAATAGAAGTGTTGAAAATTGAGCAAAACGGCATGGGTAAAGCAGCACTTGAACCAAAGACGTTACCTTTTGCCTAACATCTCACTGAGGGGTAGGTCAAAGCACGGACAAATCCGCCACCTCCACAGGCTACTTATAAACAAAGCCTTAATACACCTTTCAAGTAACAAGGTATATTTCACCATTTTTGAGAAAGTTTTTTGGGAATACTATTTTGGAAGCATTCGCTTATGCTAGTATCTCATTTATTTATTGTTCTTATCTCCCTCTCTCTCTCTCTCTCTCTCTCTCTCTCTCTCTCTCTCGAAAAAACAATATTGCAATTTTTGGTATACTTGAATGGTCTATGATTATTTCGGATCAGAAACTACTATATTTCAGGTTTCTGGGAACAAAGAATTATTGTGCTTGCCGTTACCAAATTTTAGAAATGCATAAATGATACTGAAGTCGAAAGTTCTCACTTAATAACTGTGAAAGTACATCAAACACACTAAGTTAACAGAAATTGTATAAATAGCGTAACGGGATGTAATGTTAGCTTAGCTCCTTTATTCGGCCTATGTACCAAATATGTCATTATTTCGGCGATAATCAACAAAATCATTTATTATATCCGATAAACCGATTTATTTCAAAACAATTGAGACATTATAAATCAATTTATAGTTGTTCACTTCCGCGTAATTTTAGGTTTACTTAACATTTGACACTCTATTGGTTAAGCTGAACAGATTTTCTACACGATCTTCAAATGATCTAAATGTGCTGAAAATGAGACTTTAAACCGAATAATGCAGCCAAGATGTACAGGAAATAGTCACGCTGCTAATGCTCAACAGACCACATAGGTAAAATAACAAGGATTTAACATGAAAACCATGGGCCCAATGTTGAAGAACACATTTTTTCTCAGGTTCCCAACTTTCGCCTCGTTTGTACGTGGAAAGTATAGTAAAATAATGTGTTATTGGTAACATTTACAATAAAAATGTCTGAGTTTTTTGTTGAATGTTTTTCATAAGTGGCTCTATCTTAACAACAAATCCACAGGAAAAAAAATCTTGTGTAGAGTGAATTCTAATATTTTGATTGCCAAATGGCCGCTAAATTATGTGTAAAAGTCACTAAAGGTATTCTAAATGTTTATGTTTAGTTTGATTTGTGAAATTGTTTGACGAGGTAGAGCGGATACGGCTGGCAACGCCTTTGAATCAGAAAATCAGGAAAAAAATCGATACGTAGACAACATGTACTAACAAATCCATTCAACGTGGGACTGAACTTGCATCCATGATTGGACCCAATTTGGTACCCATAGACCGACATTACATCCTCATTCCTCGCACGTTTCTGACTTCATACAATGAGTTGTTGTAATCTTTGTGATACATACTACCAGATGGCTGAGCCAACATATCTTAGCGAAGTGTACATGGCTTGTTGGGTCGTTGCCTCCAGCATACCCTAATTAGCTTGAAATGCCTGGAATCAAATAACAACATTGTTTTGAAATGCTTTAGTTTTCATCATCTTGATCATCTAAAAGTACGAGCATTAGTTGGGTGTACCCTTCAAAGTCCCATTACGGTGCGTACCGATCAGCTGTCATAACTAGCAACACAAAAAATCAGTTGGTTTCCCTTTGAAAAGCCATTTCCGGATCATTGGCTAAAAACTATCCGGCAAATTGGATTCCCATTTTGCAGTCAGCTCGAAATGAAAATGCACCTCACCATTGTGATGGACGGGCAATCGGGTCGGAAAAATCAGCTTGGTGCACGGTACACGATGCAAAGTGCATTACTTCATTGTGCCTAGTGCCTAGTAAACCAGGTAATAATGCCGGTACAAAGCTGCACACAAACCACGAGCGGAGAAAACGAGTGCAACCTACCACAACGCATAGCGCTATTAATTAACGGAAAAATATTCCTGTAATAAGATAACGTTTATCGCTGACCAACCGGGTGAACCGAGTGCCGCGACACGAGGCAAACAGCCACACACATGGGACATTTTAATTTCATATTTGTCCTTTTCCGGTTTGGTTCATTGCTTCGAACCTGATGACCAGCAGCGGAGGACACAGCAGTTTCCAAAGAAGAAAAAAGACAAATAAATTGAAGTTAAATAAATGGCGTGTGTGCTCCTATCTGGCCAGCACTGCACTGTCTGTTGTGCATATGCGTTCCGTTGTCGCACGAGGGCCGAGTATATATAATATCATTAAAAATCCATTTTACAATGCAACCGCGCAAGAGAAGCTGATTCTTTTAGCCTGCTTGGCAGCTTCCGGCCGATTCTACTGCAGAAACGCGAACTCTGGATCCGATTTCTCGCCGCGATATAAATTCTCCGGGTTCTGCCCTTCATCCGGTTCTCAGCTGGGACTCAGCCGACCCGTGTACGTACATGTAATGCCAATAAAAGCAATACACATTCTTTTTTTACCGCTGCCAGGTTGAAGGGGACGCGTATATTACACTCAACCCCGATAAAAAGCGAAAAGTCCAGACTCTTCTCCGCACACAATAATGCACAGTTTAAAAAATAAATTAAAATGCCGAAGCACAACTATACGCGATGTGGAAACGGTTGTCTCCTCCGAGGCCATCGTTGGTTCGCTGGCCAGTGGCTACAGCCGCACGACGACAGTCAGTATTGTAAGAGAGCCTCATTTTTTACAGATGGCTTTCTGAATATTTTGGCGCACCCACCATTTTTTTTTAATCGCCACCCATTGCACTGATGGGACGAGGGGGGAGGGGATCCTCATCCTTCCGAAAACCCATGCCGTCTTTTAACTATCCACATTCACGCTCCTGCCCGGCTAGTCGTTGACTGCGGGCGCAATATATCGTATCGTGACGCCTCGCCTTCGCTTGGCATGGCCTCCTTCGCTCGACGGTCAGCGATGCTCATCATCATCATCGGCATCGTGGCATCGTGGCATCGTGGCATCGCAGTGTGCCCTGCTTGGTGTGAGCTGAGCCACCTCCAAGCGTAAAAAGTCAACCCTGTAATAAAGCATTAGCATTGCACACATTATGAACATTGAACGACGGTAACACCACCGTCGCGAAGCGCGAAATGAGAAATATGTGTGCACGTAAGTGAACAATCCGCGAGCAGGGGTGGCAAGGTGGAAAAATACGTCGAATTCTCGCGCCATGTATGATGTTCCATGCCTGAGGGTAAGGGTCAAGAGCGACGCAAAAAAAATGTTGCTCTATTGAGGAGTCTGGAAGTACGGTTTGAAGGGCGGGGAGAGGTATAGAAGGACACGTTACGATTTTCTGTCTACGTAAGCGGCTAAATAAGAGAAGTAGTTTGCTCACGGATTCCAGACATGAACTGAATTATCTTGAAATAACTCCAGTAATACTTTCGCAGAATGATTATCACAAAATTAGCTATATTGTATTTCAAAATTATTATCAATTTTTAAATATCTTACTGCCTATTAAAAAAAAAGTTCTTGATTTTTATAAGTTAAGGTATGAGTAGACATATTTACTATTTTTAATCCTTAAAGAAGCGAATTTTACGGTGGCACTGGCATTCGTGTCAAATTAAAAAGTATTATAACTGGTCAATGTCAATTAGTATAACATTATTTTTCAGATTTAATTAAGGTTAAGAACGCTGAAATCAAATCATTGATACTGAAAGGTGGCTCACATCAAATGGCATCATGGAAAAATCGTTGTAGAAAATCACCCATTGGGTATTTTTTCTTTAAAATGTTGGTAGAAGAAGTTTAGAGTGTTTTGTTTTGTTGTAGGGTAAGGGGATGTAATGTTAGCCTAGCTCCTTCATTCGGCCTTTGTACCAAATGTGTCATTAATTTAGCGATCATCAACAAAATCATGTTGCTATTTGCATGATAGATGTGATCCGAAGCAATTGAGACAATACTAATCATCTTATAGTGGTAACTTCCGCGTAATTTTCGGTTTCTTGAACTTTTGGGGCATCATGATTTCAACTGAACATGCTGAACAGATGATCACACGATTTCAAGTGATCTAAATTTGGCTTAATTGAATTGATAAAGCAAGTAATGCAGTCTGGATGTGCAGAAAATAGTTACACGTTACAAACTTACTGTTCACATAGCTACAATAACATTGATTTTACGAGAAAATCGTAGACCCAATGTTGGGTACATACTTTTTGTATGTTCCCAACTATGGCCTGTTGTATCAATAACGTAGTAAAAAGGTTGTTATTGGTAAAATTTCCAAGTGGAAATGCATAGAATTTACAGTTCTTTATATTCAAGTGGCTCATCTAAACACAAACCGACGAGACAAAATCATTGTATAGTGTAATATAATGTTTTCATTATTGAATGGCTAATAAATTATATATGAACATCATTTACGTGTTTCTGAGGCAGTTTTACGTTAGTTTGTATTGTGAAATGTTGTTATAAGTAAATCCAGTACAGCTTACAATACCTTAATTCATAAAGTTAGGAAGAAAAAACGTACAAAGACTGCATTTTGTAATAAATCCATCGAATGGGACGAAGTTGCATCCATGAATAGACCCAATTTGGTGCCTATAGACCGACATTAAATCCATATCCCTCGAATGTTTCTGACTTTATAAAAAGAGTTGTGTAACTTTTAGTGTAACATGCTACCAAATGTCTTATCAAACTTTTCTTTGCAAGTGTATAACTAGTTGAATCTCGCTTACAGCTTAAAAGCTTTATGAGTTATAATGAAAAATGTGATCGCAGGTTGCATAATAGGCTGAGTCAAGGGACACATACCCTATTTTACTCGTTCTCAGTTTTTCGAAAATTGAAAAAAATTGCGTCACCCGAAAAACAACGTCGGGAATTGATTTTGCGCAAGCACCTGGAACATCCTCAACTCTCTCATCGGGATACCGGAAAACAACTCAAAATCGTGCAGTCAACGGTGAGTCGTGTGATTAAACGTTGCTACGAAACTCTGAGCATCGAACGGAAGGAGAAATGCGGTCAGAATGGATATTCTATTAGTGATCAGGATCACAAGCGTTTCGTGAAAGCTTTTTAGCGGAATCCCAATTCTTCGGTCAGGGATGTAGCCAAATAGTTGAATCTGTCCAAGTCTTTCGTCTAGAGAGTCAAGGACCGGGAGGGACTGCATACGTAGAAAGGCTCCAAAATGTGACAATCTGAATAATACGGTGGGAAAGTTAAGGGCCAGGAAACTGTCCACCCAGATGCTGACAAAGCCTCATTGTTTCATATTGGATGATGATACTTGCGTGAAGGTGGACTTCCGGCTGCTTCTGAAGCTACTGTTCTTCACCACCCAGCACAAGTTTGATATTCTGGAGGAAGTAAGAGAGAAGAACTTTTCAAAATTTGTCAAGAAATACATGATTTGGCAAGCGATCTACTCATGTGGCAAACGGAGTTCGTCGTTGATGACTACCGGGACTGTAAACGGTATGATCTACCTCAAGGAGTGCCCTGAAGGTTATGTGTCGGCGCGTGCTTCTTCTTTTTCCAGAACGCGTATACTGCCGCTATACCCATAAGCGATAAAAGGCTATGACAAGAGTTAGTGCTCATGTCCCAACCGACAGACAAGCTCTGGATACAAGTAAGAAACGTTTTCGTTCCAGCTCAGAAACGCGGACAGCAAGGGAGTGCATTAACTTTCTTAGCTTCGTCACTCCTATATACGACCGATATACATATAAAAACACATTCTCCCCAACGAAAGCCTCCCATACAACCCATCCAGACATCAAATCACACTATCCTCCCATACCTCGCTGATCATAAGGATCTGGCCAGGTGTTTTGCAAAGAGATCGATGGATGAAGAGTCTGTCATACTCAGGGCAGCTCTTCTGTCGCTTCCATCGTCTTTACAAGAGCCAACCCACGGAACGGAAAATGCTAAATATGCTTTGATATTTCCCAATTCTCTTTCTTAGGATCTCCGTATAAAATTTTCTTACGAATGTTTATGAGTAATTCTGCAAAAAGTCCACCTTTCTCAAAATCTCTTGTTCATTTCCTTGGAATCGTCTTGGGAAATCTCTAGATCTAAGCAGCATTTTCTTTCAAGCATTCAGAATGATTTTGCAATGTTCTGAAGGAAATTTTTTTACAACCAACAGACGCTTTGAAAGTGTAAATTTGTTAAATAGAGAAAGATTTAAAGGAAAGAGAAAGTATTGATTGTTCCGTTAGAGTACAGCAGTGTGAAACTTGAACTGATGTTAAAATTGGGGCCATTCCAATGATTGCCTCATCATCTCCTACTCCAGGAATTCACCGGGTCAGTAAAGGGGGTAACCTTTCAATCATTCCACATAATTATCTTATTTCGATGTGAAATGCGTGTTTTGTAACTGGGCATAATACCCCCAAACACTGTCTAGTGAACGTTGAACAAGTCATCCAGGGTTACTTGTAACATGTTTTGACATTAATGTATATAATGAAACATAAATTAAGTATCAAACCGTAAAAAGAATCGAATATAGGGATTCTGCAAGGTACCCTTCAATTGAGGTTACTTGCCAAACTCGTCTGATTTCACTTTATTAGGGAATTTATGCTTCAAAGGGTCTTTTTCGAATATTTTAAATGTGTGAGCAGTAGTTCAGAGAGAACGTCCAGAAACCACGTGGACAGGTTTTGAGCGTCCCCCTCTTCCACATGGACAAACTCTCACGCAAATTTTCAATAAAAAATGTGGACCATGGACGTTTTCCAAACACCTTCCACGCTTAAGTTTTTTCAAGTGGTATATGGACAACATCTATGATTAAATCTTAAATTGCGTAATATATGTTAAATCCCTTTCACTCTGTTTAAAAATCGATCGTATTGAAGAGAAATTGTCAAATGTTTTATTCTTTTGACACGAAATTATACAAATAAATTCAATTTAATCTTCAGTATACAGACAAAGAAACATAGATCATTTACATTTAAAGATCAAAATTAACATGCCATTGTACGTTTAGTATCTTTCTACTTTTTCTTTGCACGTTCAACAGGCTTCTCAGCACTCATCTTGCTTTGGAGATCCTCCTATTTTGCAGTTTCTTAGGACTCGTCGTTTACATTGCTTCACATGGGTTTCGAATCTTTCGAGTCTCCAACAAAACCTGCCGTCCATAAACTAAGGAATGTATCGAATAGTAGCTAATCACATACATTTGCTAACCAACGTACATTTGCGTTGTACGCGTGTATTGGTGATGGCTTTAAATGTTCATCATAGCATGCTGTGCGTTTGACTGCCATCTTTCGTTTGTTCATTTGTTTTCACGGTTTAAATTCTTCGTTTTCAAAATGTCGCGCATTTAAAAAGATGTTAAAATCAAGGCATGGCTACGTGAAAGTGGTTTAACTATGCAAAAATTGGCAAAACGGTTTGTAATTCATCACGCGAGTGTTAAATTCATCATAACAAAGATTGAGGAAGACTGTTCCTTGGATGAACTGCCAGGAAGTGGTAGAAAACCCAGATTTTCCAACCCTAAACTGGATCAGAAAGTGGTCGCTTTAATTCGGAAGAACAAATCAATGTCGATTCGTAATTCGGTCTATAAAGTTGGAAACAGCATTGGAATGATTCAAAGTATCAAGAAACGGAACAACCTCAAGACCTACATGAAGGAGAAAATCACCGAATAAAGTACAGAACAGGACCAACACACAGTGATGAAACACTTATCCGGAACTTAACGAAAAGCGTTCGATAAGAATTTCAAATTTGAAAATTCGTGAATGATTAATAATTTATTCCGGTCTTCACAATGTTCAATTTCAATCTCGTACAATAAGGAATCATCCATTTCTTTGTATAAAACATCATTTTTTTAAATGATTTGAAAGAAAAATATGTGGATAACTTATTTTCGATACAATCCTTGTTGGAGATTTGACCATTATTGGAGTTTTCCTTTGAAAATCTATCAAAACCTGTTTTTGATCCAATGGATGAATATCAGCGGCTCGAAATCTAGCCTGCGTACTCGTTTTAGCTTTTTCAATCGAATCCAAAGTTTTTTTATCAATCCAGGGAACACACATTTGAAAGTAGTTCCTCTGTACTTTGCTTTGATATCTATAAAAAAAATCTCTATTTAGCTTTCAAATGCTTTTGGCATTTGGAAGACACACCTGGCAGCTAATCCTGTGCTAATTGTGCGAATATTGTGCTGACGGGAGCACTCTATTACAGAAATTGAGATACCACGTTTCCTACAATCATCAGCTTTGGTTTGTCATTATTGGGATCTACTTTCATGAAATATTTAAGAGCAACTTTGCAGAACCATTTGACAAGCGGTCTGGTTATCGAACCACCTATCGTTTACTGTTTCCTGAAAGAGATCTCTCCGTCCAGACATCGTAAAGATATTAACTTTTGTAAACCACAAAATGAGGTAGGACATCTCAGGAGGCTATTCCTGTGAACATAACTAATGTGCTTACTTTGGACGAGTCCATGACCCGTTTTGCATGTTTCGCTACTCATCTCATCATAATTCACGATCGATGAAACCCTTTTCAGTGACTGTTGGATTTAATCCAACGAGGGGAATTTTTCCGGAAATTATGTTTCTGTCCCGGAAACGAAATGAAGTCGCACGATCCAGTTGTACTTGTATCGGAGAACAAGCCGACAAAGAATATAATTTTCCTGAAGAAAAATACATAAATTAATCTTAAAACTATTTAATGAGTAATACTAAATAAAGTTAATTACGCGAACATAGTAATCGCGTGAAAATGGGCTCGTAAACCCTATCATTAATGTCGTTATGGTTTATGTTTACTCACGTTTAGTTCCCTTAGCGTTTATTGTCCTAATCGTGAGCAGAGACAAGTTTGGTGGTAGGTCCTAGCAGCTTCCAAAATTGCTTACCGGTATGGGAAGAATAGGTGGATTTGGTGAAGCTGCGGTGGAATGAGACTGTTCGTGTAGGCTACCTAGCATAAGTTCGTTTTAATATCCAATTCAATTATTTTAACCTAAGGAATCTTACCGAGTTTGTATATATTGGCAGTTAACTATGTTTTGGATAAATTAACACTAAGTTTAAGTATGTAATTTAAATAAAGTTGCACTAGCTCTAAATGAAAGCTTCACTATAGGATCTGCGTGTGTTGTTTTGTATTGACTCACCCGATGATCGTTTACATACCTATCACAGGCGATTGTTCACCGTTGTGTTGCTGTCAGTAGCTATAAAGGCCTCGGTGAAAGATACGCGCGCTGGCCTAAGCCAACAGTGACGTAGACAGATGCTCAAAATATTAACGGATCGGAGGATTTCTCTTCGGTACTTATATACCGTACTTCCGTTTTCGATAAATTCTTTTTTAAAGGTTGTGAGTAATTATTGAGGGACAAAGGTCATGAATTTTAACGAATTTTCTTTTTCTTTTTAACTTTTTCGATCGCTATTCTCATGACATTCCGTGAAAAATTAGCAAATCGTCGCGATCCGGGTTGTTTTTGATAGGTACGCGAGTTTTTCATCAGATTTGCAGTTTTATTGCAGTGGGGCATGAGAAATTAATAATTTTGAGATACGAATTTGCTATGCAAAAAGGCAAAATAGGACATCATTCATGAATCCTGGAGAGTTGAGCTGTTTAGTGGAGTACCTTTTTCTAGAAAATAAGAACAAAGATTAACAATTGTAGACGAAATAGGCGTATCTGTTAAGATTAGCAATAAATGTAGTTGAAATAATATGGAAAATATTTTTTTTTCTGGTTAAATAATTCATTTTACAAATTTTGCAAGTTACCTCAAAAAAAACATATGAAATTTAAAAAAAATATATGAAATTTTCATAATTTCTACAAGTTTTTAGTTTGCAATGTATAGACATTACAGAAAAAAATGCATTTTTTTCAAAATATGCATAACACTTTGAACATATTTTTTTCAAGTAGATTATGGAGGTAAGGAATTAATCGACCAAACTTCACCAAATCGCAGAAAAACAATCCTTTTTCCAAACAGAATTAGCATTGACTTTTTTACACCTCATGAATGGAACTACGATGAGGAATAATTCGTTCAAGACATTGCATGTCACCATGGAACGGAAGCAGTTACTGAAACGCTTCTTTACGCAACAATCTCCACGAAGACACTCCTCGATCGCTCATCTGCCGATGTCCATGCAACCGTTGGAGATAGGGAGGATTTGGTATCTACCTTGAGAAGACACAGGAAACCCACTTTGCCTTCAGTAGATATCAAAGGAAAAAAGGAAAGGAATAGTTGAACAGAATGCCCTGTTTGGTGTACAGTAAAAAAAAATATATAAAAAAATGGTCGTTGGGAGCATCCAGTCTAAGAAAGTTAAGTGATGCTCCATTTGTCTTCAAATGGTTGGGACTTAAGCATTAACTATAGTCCTTGTTTCCGATGGCTTATGGTTATAGCGCCATTACTCGCTCTCTAAAACGAGAAGAATGTCTGAAAATTTAAAAACAGGTGGCGAAAGAGAACTTGTGAGATTTCTTGGATTGCAGCAACAACATTGTGGTACTCTGACATACAACTTCATGTTTTCTTATTTATTTACGGTTTTCGCTATCTGAATCAATAGGTTCTACGGTTGTCAGTTAAAAAATATATGATAAATGAATAAATAAAGCCATGATCTTTACTCATGACCAATCTATAGCTTATTAGTTTCGTTGCAAATGATTTAGCAGTGAATATTATGATGGTGAGATCCAAGTATGCAGCATGGAAAATCTATTGGAATAACAATTTTTCAATCCATTTTATAACGATTTAAAACAAGAAGCCTGTTAAAAGCAAAAATATGTTAACTGACCGACAAATCGACTGGTCTTCGCTTAGAGAGTGTCACCAACTTTGGACATTTGCGTTTCTTCTGCCGATTCTCAAAATTTACCGAATAATTAAACAAGTGACTTAAGATTCCGTACTGAGTCCAACAAAAAATGCAGTGTTTGTTCTACTTATTTAGTAAGATGAGAATGATGCTGATTTAATAATACATACACATATAAACAAACGGCTAAATATTTACCTGCACTTAGTAATTCAGAAAAGTACCAGGTGAAAGTGCCATCATTAGTGTTGACTTCGTGCCAAATAGTGTGATCAGCACAAAAATTAGAATGAGATCAATGGAGGACCCGGTATAATCTAATCAAAACAGCAACAGCTACTATATCGTGCAATTAGACACGGCATATTCCGCCAAATCACAATTTGAGCACCAACTATTCTATGTCTTTAATGTTTGTTGATTTTCCATAAAAACAGTAAAATGAGCAATGGATAAATAAATATCCATTGCTCATTTTACTGTTTTTATGGGAAAATCCAACAAAATTAAAAGACATATGCGAATAGTTTAGTGCTCAAATTACATAATTTGGCGGAAATACTGCCATATTTAATTGCACATATACTAATAGCTGTTGCTTTATTTGACAGATTTACCGGTCACAATTAGATTATCCGAAGATCTTTTCTCATCTTTTATTGCTCATTCCTAATTTTTTAATGCTGATCACACATTATTTGTTGGCACAGGCCTTAATAATTTAATGGCACTTTTTTCATTTTTTATTGCTCAAATCTCTTTAATTGATGATTAATTATGCTGCCATAAACAAACACACATATATAAATATATCAATACGAACATACCTAAAGAAGTGGAATTTTAGTTTTAAATTTCCTAGTAGTCTTGAGTGAAAAGTCTTGAGCAGTGCTAGTACAAGCGGTTTCCTATGCGGAAGTAATTTCTTCTTTCTTTTTGATGACATTAGAACAGAATTAACTTTTTTTTCTTCGTACCCGGCCGGTTGTACGATTAGAAAAACAAACCATTTCTATGAACGTGGGAGTAAGATTCTGCGGGTAAACACCGTGGCCACGGTATCATTCGCGATCGGCGTCGTTTTTTCTTCGAGTTCCTGTAAATTGAGCACATAATTTTCATCAAAGAGATTCCGACGAACAATGCTCTCGTCTTTTCGTATTCTTCATGAGCAGCCTCACTATAGTCTTATTTTATTAAATTCTCCCACACAGAAAGTAAAGAGGAGCGGAAACAAAAATACGTAATCTTTTCCAGATTTCACATCACTACTCGGCTCATAACATCGAGGGAAAACTTTTCTTTCATTTCAAATGTATAAGGAAACAGAACAAACATGACAGCTTGCGAAAAACTTACCGTCCATGAGCAATGCCTACTGCGATCTTCACAACCATCTTTTCCAAACGGAAATGACTCTTAATTATATTGTGATTAAATAAATGCCCATGAGCTGTCAAAAACGCGTTGCTAAGAAATGTTGAGAGTAACCGTCCAAACACAATGATAACGGAAACGGAACGGAAAACGGCAATTTTGACAGTTGCTGCAAATGACTTCGATATGTCCAATTAGAATCGGCTTGGATCTAGCCTGTAAGGCTCAAACGCAATGATAACGCAAGCGGAACGGTGACGGCAGCGGAATAGCCCAATCTGACTAAACCTGCTTGTCGGATAGAAAATTGATTAGATTCAAGTTGATTCCAATTGGACATATCGACGTCATTTACGACAACTGTCAAACTTGCCGTTTCCGTTCCGTTTCCGTCATATTGCGTTTGGGCCTGTATTCTTTCCGACAAGCAGGCATACTCAGATCGGGCTTTGCCGTTTTCCGTTTCCGTTATCATTGTGTTTGGGCCATAACCTCGGCAGACGGTGTCGAAATATTTGCGGTTTGAGTAAATTTTTTGATCAAACAATACAACTGATCCTTTTTCCAACACTTTCACTCAAATAGAAAGAACGGACTTTAAAATATAATCGGGTCTTGTTGTAGCTGTTTCGTATTTACACGACTTTTAGCCTGAGGTTTGTTCGTCACACCAGGTAGATGACTTGAACCTTACATATCTTATCCATCTACACATGAGCCGGAACCAACGACCGAAGGCGGACGTGATCAGAGATTTTTCGTGTCAGAAAATCCTTTAGTCGCTGACTGGAACCAGACCAACTGGGGTGAGAGAAAACTACGCTAAGTAACGACTCGAATCAGGTTTTATTCTGGACGCTATAAGTATTTCAAAGTACCATAGTTATGATTTGTTAATTTGTTTAAAAGAAAACCATTTTGGTTTACATTATGCACTGCCCAACAAGAACAAGGCCCCATATTTAGTTCAAGTGAAAAAGTTGTAGCTCTCAATTTATGTTTTCTGGAAGTATAACAACATTGTCTCTTTTAAGACACGAGAGATGCCAATACGAAAACTTTTGTAACTTCTAGCAAAATTTTTAATAACCAAATTTATCTGTTTTTTTTTTATTTTGTTTCAGAATAAGACGTTTAATTCCGCCAAACACATAAATATTATGTGTACTTAAATCAGTTCCGAAACTATTGCAATCCATCAGTGAATTATTGGGAAGCTCACCCAATAAGATTTCTAATCCAGAAGAATCAATGATGAGATACTCTGGAGGTTCCTCACCTTTGTCCAGTAGATTTTTCCAGGTTATGAATAGATTTGTGTCCTCCTAATCTCCTGACCAAACTTGTTTGTTTCGATGTTGAAGGGCATTTTTTGTTCAACATCTGAAGAAATATAGTTGCGCAGGGGGTGCATATTGTAGATTTGTAGTCGATTGCGATTGGGGTGAATGGGAATAGATCGTATTCTTAGAACTCGTTGCTCAACGCATCAGTTTTACCCGGTCATATTTGCAAGGGTTTTCTCAAGTAGAGGTGCAAAATCAGAACTAGTTATCGGCAATGTGCAAGTTGCAAAATCAGGACGGGAACAGCTGCATGAAATGGGTTGGTATGGGGCAGTAGAGATACAAGGATTATACCTTTTCTCGGCAAAAATTAATTGTCTCGAATGTGGCGTGAGAAGAATGTCCATCTTTAGAAAGAATAATGGGAAACTCTAACTTTCTTTCGATGGTCCATGGATAAAAGACTTTGACGATGCAATCATTAAATGCCTATGTGAATCGGTATGGCCAATTCCCCAACCTTTGGGAACACTTCTTACAACGTTTGGTGGAATCCGTGATTTATAATGGAAACAGAACTAACGGAGGAGGCAATTCACCCAGGCTAAACCGGAAATTTGAATTGTCTAGTTTTCGGTTTCGGAGTTTGAAGTGAACGATTGAATATTTTTTCGAGGCTTTTGCAGCGGTCTACCTTCTGGTTCATAGGGACTAGACAAAACGAGGATTCATTCATATTCAAGGGCGTTTTTGATTCAGATGTTATGTTACCTTATGGACCCAGTTTCGGTAACAACCCGTTGTTTCGACAAATTGTTTGCCGTCCGTTTAGATAAGTTGCAGAGATCGTACTGTCCCGTACTCGGCCAGGAAGACCATTTTTAGACACTACTGACCTACCAAGAAATTGTTAAGGCGTTCCCCTACCTACAGCATCAATATTCCCTCGGTGAACGATTTCCTGCCTCGGCACTTGCAATCACGTAATCGTAAACAATTAGTTCTTCTATTATTTGTAAACACAGTCTGAATACCCTTCAGAATAACTGCGTATCTCGATTTCACCTTATTTTTCTAGCGTAATTTTTGAGATTCCAAACGTTTTGGCGGTTCCACGGATTGACCGATTTTCTTTAAAATAAATAGATACCTTATTAGTGCCAATAGCTTTAAGCCACTCTCTATTGAGCGTCCGGATTTAAAAACAGCATGAAATTTTGGTTGAAAAGTTCGACCAGTGTAACTAATCATTAAAATACAATCTATATCAACTAATTTATGAATGACATTTAAATTAATTAAAACTCAACTTTTCCATCAGTTCAAAGTTTCTGCAACTTATGATTTAAAGCACATAAAACAGTAAATTTTAAAAGAATTATTTTTCAATAGGTAAAGACTGTGTTCGAGGAAATTTTGACACACGCAATTGTTCGTAACTTTTTAGCGTGTGGGTAAAAATTATGGAAATTTTAACTGAATGTATTTCCATTGTGATGTGTCAATTGTGTAATGAGTTTCGTAAAAATCGGTCGAGTGATTTCAGTGATGGCTGAATGAAGAAATAGTGCGCCAACAAATTTTGGGCACTCACTTCGAAACCCCAAACGCTTCTCATCGATGGAACGGAAAACAGCTCGGAATCGCACATTCAACCGTATCTCATGTGATCAAAATGTTCAAGGACCGTAAGACAACCAAGCGGGAAAAATTGTATTGGCAAAAAACGTGGCTCATCAAATCCGGAGAAGGCCAGGATGGTATTGAACCAATTTAAGCGTTATCCCAACATTTCGATCAGGGATGTTGCGAAAAAGGCGAAAGTTTCAGTTTGTTTTGTGCAGAACACAATGAAACGTTCTGGATTACATGTGTACAAGGTCCAGAAGGCACCGAACCGGAGCTGATAAACAGAACTCGGTGGCCAAAACTCGTGCAAGAAAACTGTACAGGGAGTGGCTCACAAAACCGTTCTGCATTGTGATGGACGATGAGACCTACATTAAAGCCGACACCAAACAAATGCCATGACAGGAACACTACGTCGCCACCTCTAAGTTGGCCGTTCCGGAGAGTGTGACGGAAGAAGAAACTGTCGAAATTCGCCAAAAAATTCCTTGTCTGGCAAGCGATCTGCGGATGTGGCAAAATGAGTCAGCCCTTCTTCACCTCTGGGAACGTCAACGGACAAATCTACAAGGACGAATGCCTCCAAAAACGACTTCTGCCCTTCTTGAGATCTCACGATGGCCTGACACTGTTTTGGCCGGATTAGGCATCTTGCCACTATGCCCGGCCCGTCTTAGACTGGTATAAAGATAATAATGTAGTTTTTGTACCAAAAGATGTCAACCCTCCAAACACTCCGGAGCTTCGCCCAATTGAAAAATTTTGAGCAATCATGAAGGCAAAGCTCGTTAAAACACCAAAACCGATAGAAAATGAACTTGAACTAAAGAAAGTGTGGTTAAAAGTAAGCAAGTCGATCTGTCATTGCCCAAAATTTGATGAAAAGGGTCAAGGCAAAGGTGCGGGCATTTGGGTTGGGAGAAGAATAAACCAATGATGTCAAAACTTAACCATTTAGTAGTACTTTATTTCCAGAAAGTTTGAAAAGAATCGGGATCAAGGAAAATTTTTGGTGACCTATTTTGTGTGTCAAATTTTATCGAATACAGTCTTTAATCCACTTACACTCGCAGGATAAAGACACTGTTTGACAGTACCCGGATACGCTTGGATTTTTTTTATTTTATTTGATGGCCTACTACGACAATTATTATTTCAAAACGATCTATGACATATTTTAAAAGATCCTGTATGTAATTGCATCTCAAAAATTGCATAAATTCCTTCTAATTCAGATAAATTGGTAGAGGTGTCCGGATTTTGATGCTGCACGATATAAATGTAGCATCATAAACGTTGCATCATCGAGTCGACAGCACTCATCTGCTGTGCAACATCTCGTACCCGATCGAGAGCAGATATAAATTTAAACAATACCGCTTTATTTCTGCCTTCTGCGTTCTACACCATATTGTATAGATTATTGTTTGATGATTTTGATGGGTCAAATGCCACTGACCTTGGCATTGACCGATTTTGTATATAAACCCCTAGATTATTTTTGACAAATATAATATTTTATACACTCGAAGTGAACACGGATATTTTACTGGCCACGCATGCCAAATAAATCCACGCCAAATCGGCAAAAATTTCAAAATTCGCGAGAACTACGAAATCTGCGTGGTAGCAGGCCAGTAATTTTGCATTCATCTCATGTGAACCATTTTGATTTGGTTTGTTTTGTTTTGCATATAAATACGGTTAAAATAATTATCTCTATCATAGTCCAGTGATCTTCCTAAATTTCCACCTCCGTTCATGGAAACGCACGAAGATTTCATCTTACTAGCGAAGCCAACTTTGAAACTCACTTTTCCGTCAGGTTCTCATTTTCTTCCACCCCACAACCACCTTTATCAACTTCGACATGATTACGAAACGAGCGAAATGAAAACACAAATCCCCCCCCCCTTCCTGGAAACCTGCGGATAATTCTCGGATGATAGCGAAATCTGCCCCATCAAGAAGGCCCCACAACCTTCGACTTAATAATGATGCTCAAACTCCTGACGACCGACCGTTGCTATTATCGGACCAAAGCCAAAGCAGGGTGGATGAAAATCTGCATCGGCTGAAACAGAACATCGTCGTCCGTCTCCTGTCCATGTGTTCGTGAGGCAGGGTACCCCCATCTTCGCCAGTAGGTATAACTAGGATACCTACCGACTCCCACTCTGGCCAACTGCTTCGATGCATGGCAAGCGAATGAACGTTCATTAATTTGGTGAAATAATTAAAATAGATTGAACATCGTACACGGAAGATCAAAAAATCAAGTAGCGACATCGCACCCCCACCTCCCCACACCGGATGGTCGTCTGGTACTGAATCCTCGTCCAGTAGTGGCCATTGGACGGATCTGCTCCGACCGCTACATGCAATCGCATGTGCTCTTCCGAAGCGGCGAAACGGTCGATGTGTGGCGTGTCAATAACTTTATTAAATCCAAAGAGACTTCGCCACAGGGACTGCTGAGGATGCGGAAGGGGGTAGAGAGGTGTGCAATGCAGTTAATATGGGCCTCCAGCAATGAACGCATCGCCAACTGTGATGAGGAGGGTTGCAATGAGGCGAGGGAAAAAAATCCTAGATGCCTTGCTCTGGATGATGGTGTAAATGTGATTTTTTCCTCCATCCTAACTAGACGACTGACTGAGTCCAAGTTGACTGACGTTACGACATGACTGTGTGGTGGCGTGGTGTGCGCAGATGGGGATGTAAAAGGACAAGCTTGAGTTCGGAATCGGGAAATGAAAACAGAGCGAATCGAACGAGGATTTTTTTTTCATTCCCTGTGTGTGTGTGTGTGTATGGAGAATTCCTATTTGAACACTGCAGTGGAACGAATTTTCTTTGCTTGGAGCTAATTTGCTGCATGCAATTAGAATGATTGATGAAGTTGTGCTTCTGTGAGAAAAATTTCTGCCCTAAATAGACACAGTTCAGTTTTTAATTTCAAATGAACTGCTATTCGTTCCGTTTCGATTGACACCGAGCACATGAGATATGAT
The DNA here is from genome assembly GCA_034211315.2 of Aedes japonicus. NCBI lineage: Eukaryota > Metazoa > Arthropoda > Insecta > Diptera > Culicidae > Aedes > Aedes japonicus. The sequence continues at coordinate 1,223 of JASCZW010006949.1, read as the reverse complement.
TATTTCGTTTCGCAAAATTCATTTCGCAAAATTCAATGACGTAAAAATCAAATTCACACGGCACTTCATTAGTACTTGAACAAAGCAACTAATTGTTCAAACATTTTCACCAAATTATCCCAAATTAGAACTGAAATTTCATCTCGAACCGTTTGTCCCGCCGTGTTTGCCCCGGACGATGGATGCATGCATGCGATTGATGCAAAAAGCAAATAATTTCTGACTGCATTGTCAAGCATTCACATGGAGGGAATAGCACACTTGATACAATTTTTTGTCCTTCCTTTGCTGTCCCCACATTGCAATTGAATGATTTGGATGTAAAATGGTTCGGACTGACTGGGTTGGAACATTTTTTTTGTTTTCGACACTACCTGTATGAAGTCAGAATGACACATGATGCAAGCAAAGGAGGAGCCGCGAAATGAAAATCGTAGCAGTCTATGCACCGAAAGGATCCAGCCCAGCCTGCTGAGAATCGTCCGTCGGTAGCTACAGATGAATTCGAATGAATGGTTTTCAATATACAAAAAAAATACAATGGACAAAAGTAACGATAATAATGAATAATGTTTGGGATTCAATATTCCGACGGGTTCGGGTTCTTTTTCCGAGCAGAGTCTGACGATGGTACCGTGGCATTCGGGAACAGGCAAAAAATTCAATAATTAAATCAAATAATTAACACTGAATCGACAGTTTCAATCTTTATTTGAATGGCGGGTGTACTGCGGGAAGAATATGACAGAAGAGGGACAAAGGCAGCCATTGATGGTTCTCTGATCGGTTGACGATGATGATTTTTGATTCATCGTCATCTGTTGTCGCCATCGTGTGCCGTGCAGCAGTTGCATCGTTGGAAAATTCTGAACTGAGAGTGGATTTTTTTTTGGGTTGTTTAAATTTCTTCCCTCCCTTCGATTGGGGAATGTTTCGTTGTCAAATTGCAAGATAGTGGGCTGCATTTAAGGAATTTGTTTTTGGGGGATTCAATTTTTTACAGCTTTTTATTTGATTTTCAAGGTATTTTGAGTCAGATAAAGGCTAGAGAACAAAAATCTATCAATCGGGCTAATGTCTCGATGCATAAACCTTAAGAGAAGTTCAATTAATTACTGTTAAAGATTTAAAATACATTATCTAGAAAACTATCAGTTTCATACCTGTTGAAGAAGTTCGCTTCAATTTTGCCTTTGCGTATTTTGCATTTCATCACGTAAAGG